>BFEA01000021.1:5682917-5695639 GCA_003427395.1 Chara braunii
ACACACACACACACACACACACACACACACAAACACACACACACACACACACACACACACATAAACACACACAGACTTGGAGCAAAGTTCGCAACTGGGATTTTGAGGAATACCTGTACCTGACCTAACCACACCCTCTTTGAGAACCAACCACCCATACCCACTGTATGTCTGGCCTGCCGGACCACCCATACCCTACCCTACCCTACCCAAGTTTTTTTACCAGTACCCACCCGTACCTACCCATAATTGTATGCACCCACCCGCAATCACTCGTGCTCATCACCCACCATCCCCTAACTGCCCATAACCGCCCCTTACTGTCCCTAACTGCCGCTAAATGTCCATAACCGCCCCTAATTGTTCCTAAATGTTCCTAACCACGTTTATCTTTTTTTTTTAACCACCCCTAACCACTCCTGATTGTCCTTAACAGCCCCCAACTGTCCCCAACCCCCTGGACGTCACAGGATTGACGTGGTAATTTTATATATTGTTAATATTGTTATTTTATTTTACTTTTTTCAAGATGTGGCAGTCAGTTGCTGCAACTACTGCCGCAACAGCAACAGTTGTTACATCTTGTCACTTTGATGCTCCTATGGATGCATATGGTGCTACAGCAACCTATGCAACCTATATAGCATCTGCAAATGCAACAACCCTCGGTCTGTCGCACACACATACACTCTTACACACACACATGCATACAAGCATGCGACACACACATAAATATTACATACACAGGGTTACACACATATGAAAATAGTCTGAAAATTTGAAAAACCCAAAATAAAAAAATGAAGAGATAAACTTCACCTTTGCGAGAAAAAATGTTTCCTTCATGGGAAAGTAAGAAATTTGGAATATGAGAAAAGTGTTACGCTTTAGCAAAAATACAAAGCCTGCGAAGCTACAAGACTCACATCGGGTATACCACAGTTACCCAATGGGAACCTCTAACCGCCCGTACCCACCCTTTTTGTTTTTTGGCCACCCGTACCTACCCATACCAGTCTATTTTTTTTTCTAGCCGCCCATACCCGTTTTTTTTCCCTTACCCATACCCCTACCTGCCCCTACCCACCCTTGATCTCCAAAAAGGGCAATTGTGCCTGCCCTAACAACCACCACCTTTTATTTGTGCCTGCCCATACCCTACTCCCCCTTCGGAAAGGGTACCCATACCCGCCCATAACCAGGCGGTTACAGTTGGGTACGGTCAGGTACGGGCAACGGTTACCGGTTTGCGCTCTCTGCCTTGGAGGAATGGCGAGGGAGGAGCAACATGCAAAATGAGAATGAATCTTCTGCTAGAACATGGGAAAATACAATGAGAATGAATCTTCTGCTAGAACATGGGAAGATACACTGCCATCTCTCTCTCTCTCTCTCTCTCTCTCTCTCTCTCTCTCTCTCACACACACACACACACACACACACACACACACACGCACACGCACACGCACACACACACGCACACACACACAGAGGATGGAGACCTTGGAGGAATGGTGAGGTCGGAGGAGGTCGGAGATAGAGGAACTTACCAGGAAGGAGGTTTGAATGTTTGAATTCATAGTCCCATACTGCCACGCGCAGGGCCTGGGTATTCTGATAAGTTGTCGGCGGTGGAGGGAGGGCAAACCAGGTAAAACAGAGTGCAGGCCGTGGCCCCAATCGAGAGGTGCAGATTGCAAATTTGCACCCAGGCCTGACAAGGGCATATCACAAAAAATTCAGACCAAAAGGGCATTCCGCTCTACCCACATCTTTTAGGGGCATTTCGGCAGTTATCTCAACTTTGAGGGCTATAACGCAAATTTCCCCAAAGAAAAAAAAAAAATCCTATGGGTTTTTCAGAAATCCAAAGACAGAGCTCACCCGTTCTAGTCGAATCCAACGTGTACATGTTCTATTTGAAGTGTCCTTCTATTCAGACAAGATGGACTAACTTCCCGCGGAAGATGGTAGGTCTGCTGCTGTATTCTTCGCCTAAAAAAAGGTCCACGCGACTGGCTAAGAGCGTACTCACATTACCGGTAGCACTTTCTTAAATGTATCTGACCACATTTATGGTTGTACCTGTATGCATCTGATTGCAATTCCCGTCCAAAAATAAGTAAAAAGGTGCTAGTGTGAGCATCCCCTATAAGGGTCTCCCTTCAACTCCAGATTCAGAGTATGCACCCACCGTCCAGATGCAAGCTACATCCCACTTAGAAATTGAGAATTCGGGTAAATGGGACTTAGCCCCAGGCCTGTTTCGAGTCCTACAATTGTACCTACAGGCCTAGCTCAGTTGGTAAACCAACAACCTGGGGCCAAGTCCCACTTGCGCGTTGAGCTAGGTCCGTGTTAATATTTCAACCCTTTGTGACATAGAGTGCGCGCTGATATTTCAACCCTCTGCGACATAGAGTGACCTCGGCGATCTATTCGGCCTGTGGACATCGTGTGGCTGATAGATTGTCACAGGTGGAAAATTTGTGGGGGCTGTTTAGGCCAAGTTAAAACTCGTAAAAAAGAATGTTTCAAGCGTGCCTGACATCGACGTTGAGCTCACTGACTATCAGAGAGGTAGTCAGCTAGCTCAACACATATTAGATGGCCAACTTCTCTCACGTATCCATGCAAAATTCATCATTTTTACGGTGAGCGTGCCTCTCCCTAATTATTTCCTGACACACTGGTGCCCGCTATTTCCATCTTGCAAGATCGTGGGATGATCCCTCCCATAACGTGTGGGGATATTCTTTTAGGCTCCCCTTCTCCAACAACACATCCAGGTGCATGAGGTACTCGTGAAGGACATCTGTGCTTTCAAGAGCACTGTGTACTCAGCAATCATGTTGCTGCATTCGCATGTATGAAATCAAAGGACTTCAATCGCGTTGCTCCACCCATTGGCTACGCGACTGCGGAAAGGTCAGCAATCCCAGAGGTGCCCTCTCAGACGAGTTTCTTGTTTTTGCTATCAAAAAAGAATTCAACAAAATGATTTTCGGCAATATTTTAATGGACTATTAATGAACTACTAATTGACTATTAATGGACTATTATGTGTCACACCGTTGACCTACCTAAACTACACGCCGTAAGTGGGACTTCGTCCTTGTTGAAATACAGACCTCAAAAAAAAAAAAAAAGGGAAAAGAAAAGAAAAAGAATACAGACCTAAATTTAACTGGGGCTGATCAGTTCAAAGACAATATCCAAAGGCCATCGCCCTTGAAATTAGGAAATTTGAATTTTGATGCCAAAAAAAGACAAAACAAAGACCGTCGCCGCAAAAAAACAAAAAAAGTTCCATGATTGTCAGGCGAGAGTTCCCTCCGAGTGTAATATCTGTTCTGATCAGTTAAATATCCATCCGCCCACATGAAAACGGAAAAACAATCCAGCGGCCTAGCTCCGTGGGTTGGCGTACAAGTGGCATTCAGGAGGTCTTGGGTTCAATCCCCATTGGCCTCATGTACCGACCTTCCTGGGCAAGCTTGGTGCTCGTCACCTAGAGATATGCCGTTGGTGCCCCTGAGTGGCATTGAGCAGAGACTGCTGATGCTCATAGGGGGAGGGGGCAGGAGGAGAGGCACAGTGACTGGCCATCGACAAAGCTCGGTCCTGATGCTGGCATTGAGCAGAGAATGCTGATGTTCATAGGGGGAGGGGGCAGGAGGGGAGGCAGAGTGACTGGCCCATCGACGAAGCTCGGTCCTGATGCTACTGGCTGACCCCTGGGTGGTATCACCTACCTGCTGCTAGGAGGTATCGCACCTGCTGGTGGGTACAGCTCCCGCATGTTCCCTCATTGGATGTGGCTGCTGAAAGGCCGTCCTGTCCAGATTCGACAGGTAATTGAATTGGTTGGGCTCAAAGAATTAGCCTTTTAAATAATACATATATAATTAAAAAAAAAAGGAAAGATATCATTTTTTTATATCATTTTTTTTTCTTTTTTCTTTTTTTTGTAACAAGGCTCCTAACTATTTTAAGAAGGGAATCGCAGGCTCTATTTTTATTTTTTTTTGGAAGAATCAGCTTTTATTACAAATGAAAGGAGGCCGGGAATTCCTCACAAGCAACCCGGAAGATATGACCAATAACCCTAATTGGGCTGTTGCTGGGAAATGGGTCCAGCGTCCCTTCCTTTCACTGGTCTATCCTCATCTTCCAAAATCCCTTGAAGCAAAGTAATTTCATGTAGAAACAAGGCGCCATCCTACTTGGTACTAAAGTTCAGTCTCTGCCAACTAGCAGATCATTGCAGTGTTGCTCATCGATATTAAACTAGTATTGAATCATGCTCAGTTGCCTAAATCGGCAATATTACGTTCCACCAGGATTCAAGTAAACGACTAAGCCGTTAGAAATTAAAACTACCTATAATCTCAGGAGCTGGGCAAGAAGAATAAGCGGTAGGGTTACCCTCCCATCATCACTGTCCAACACACTGTAAAGAGCCTTTGTTGCCTAGACGGGTTTCCCACCACGCATCCAATGGATACAACTCTAGTTTGCTCTTCACCAGGTCTCTCATATCGTCCAACCATTGGTGTTTCCACTGCTCCTTCATGCTAACTACTCTTATAATGACTACAATCGACTAACACTCCCGCCACTGACGATGGCACTCACACTGCCCCCGTAGTGCCGCTGTCGGTAATCAAAATCGAAGAATAAGCTGTAGCGATACCCTCTCATCATCACTGTCCATAACACCGTAAAGAGCCTTTGTTGCCGAGACGGGTTTCCCACCACGCACCCAATGGATGCAACTCTAGTTTGCTTTTCTTCACCGGGTCTCTCATTTCGTCCAACCATTGGTGTTCCCGCTGCTTCTTTGTGCTAACTACTCTTATAATGACTACAAAGAAAACCAACTTGCCAAAAGGCAAAAATACCTAAAACAGACAAGGAGAAGAAATCACAGGTTTACTCCCATGCATCGCAGATAATGTCTGATAGCAAGAAATAGGGGACCAACCCAAAGCAAAAAGTAGGGGGCCTACCCGTAGCAAAAAGTAGGGGACCAACCCGAATTCCGGAAGATCAATTATCCCTCTCTCTCAATCCTAAGTTGCTGCAGCCATACGTATTTCTAAAAACGAAACACTAAGAGCAACCCCCGTGCCAGAACAGAGAGTAAAATTTTACTTCTCAAGGGAATCAAGAGACAACTAAGCGATCAGAGAAATGCAGTACCCTAAGATACGACAGACTAGCCTAGAAAACAGCTATAAATGGAGGGCATGTTCTCGACTTTATAACTGAATACGGCCACAAAGACAACCAGGTTCAGTGTTCAAAACAGAAGAGCTAAAATTTTAGACAACAATGACTTGTACCAGGGAACAATCCTACCCTAAAATACGAGCAAAAGAGTCGAGATCGAAATTAAGCCCACAAAAAGAATCAAATTAGGTGAGAAAAGGAAGGGATCACGAAGAAAACACGAAGTAAATGCACATAGGATGTAAAAGAGACAGACAAGCAGTTTCATTCGAGTACCTCAGCATCTTGAGGCAATCACTTGCCTAGATGTGTGAACGAATGACCTGCTGAATTACCGAAACTATGCCTACATGCAAACAAGATGTGCAGAAGAAGACTTACAAAATTACCAAGTTAAAAACATCTCGATACAACACGGCGCCATTCCTGCTAGTGCCGTGATGCAAGGCGCTTTATTCCATCCTTTCAGACTGCCTTGTGTTGTAGATTGGTCAAACGAGACTTACTTGCCCTTTGACATGCCAAAGCGCTGCCACCGCAGCCGCACGCTCTCCCACTGCATCCAGATGCGCCGCTCCGCCTTCCATCCTTTCCCTAATGATTGAGGCAGTCGAGATGGCGTGTCATGAAAGTACAGCGCACGGCCTTTGGATGGTGAGAAAGGAGCCACCCTTTCCAGCAAAAGGCTCGAGGGGAGGTCGGCTCCTCTGGTGCCGAGATCCTGTCAGGTATGAAGGTTGGTATGGAGGTCAGGTGCGGAGCTGCCAGGATGCCTTGGTGTAAGAGTGCAAGGCACTCCCTACCCACTCAAGGGCTAGGCTACGCCAGGGCACTGTCGCCATAGCTCTCACACAGCTATGGTGCCTGGCAGGGTAGGCGTCTCGTGGAAAGGATCAGCGTCTGCATGCCCCGCCGTTGCGTCCTACTCAGCCGCCAACGACGACCAGGCGCCGCTATCGCCGCTTCGTTAGCGCACATTTTTGCACTGCCCCCCGCAGGCTCTTTTTTTTGTAACAAGGCTCCAAAACAAAAAAGAAAAAAAAAGTGGGGAGCAGCACAAGCTGGGAAGCGCAGGCTCATCTTTTTTATCTTTGAGCTGCCCGGGCCCCGTTAAATTCTGAGCTATTTTAAGAAGGGGAGAGATATCATCTTTGAGCCGGCCCCAGGTGAATTCAGCCCTACTTTTACTCGTCTTGATTCCAACTCACCTCGGCATTTCTTTTTCTTTTTTTAAAAAAAATTAAGTTGCACACGTTCAAGGTAGGGCAGTTGGCATTTCAGC
Organism: Chara braunii; assembly: GCA_003427395.1. Taxonomy (NCBI): domain Eukaryota; kingdom Viridiplantae; phylum Streptophyta; class Charophyceae; order Charales; family Characeae; genus Chara; species Chara braunii. The sequence continues at coordinate 5,689,435 of BFEA01000021.1, forward strand.
TCAAGAGCGCAGGTACCATCCCCCCACCTCATCTCAGGGTTAATGGCTAAGGGCTACTTTTACTCATCTTGATTCCAACTCAGGTCTGCATTTCATTTTTATTTGTATTTTTTATTAAAAAAAGAAAGTTGTACACATTCAAGGTAGGGCAGTTGGCATTTCAGATCAAGAACACAGGTACCATCCCACCTCACCTCAGGCTTAACGGTTAAGATCATGTTTTACTGCACCCGGTAGACCATTACCGTAGACCCTTAATCCCCTTTCCGGTACCCAGTCGCACAGTCGCACAGGCATCACCCTTAGTCCCCCTGGAGCGAGGTCCCACTAGCAAAGGCGATCGAAGAGATTCACGGAAGGGTACACAGAGGAAGCAAATGTGAGGGACGCCGGACCAGTTTTCCGGCCTGTAATAAATTACAATTTTTCTTATAAAGAAAAGACGAAAGAAAGAAGAAGATAGCATGGCCCTCGCCATGACACGAAGAAATCGTGGGTTCGCTTTGCATTCAATTGCATAATCTGAGCCTTGGGCACCGGGCCTCTTGTTTTTTTTTTTTAAATAATAATAATAAAAACAATCATTTAAAAAAAAATCGACAAGATCCTAAAATAGGCCAAAAATACCAAAAAGGGAAAAAAGGAAATATACCGGAAAGCTATGGATTGTGTTACCTGTGGATACAGTGGACCTGAGGCGATGATGCGGCGCTATCTGACGCTGAAATGAGAGCTCATCCATCCGTACAGAGTCTGAACGGGGCTGGTGCTCTGCCTGATCCTGCTTCAGGAGGTCATTACGCCCCTTCCGTCCAAGCACGAGACCTGCACTCCTTTGTGCTGCCACGTGACCGCTGTGCCAACGCTGTATCAACACCCGTAAATGCCACGACAGCTCGCCTCGTGGCCCATTCCCCCGGGAAGGGGAATGATACCCCCTGTGCCAATGGGCATCGCTCCAGTACTCTCCACATGCACAAACGACAAAAATCATGGCGGTGTATCGTTCCATATTCTAACGGAAAACTCACTCTCATTTTGCACATGTGGAGAGTAGTAGAGCGAGGCCCAATTGCTTGTTTTCCAGCATATACTGCCACGCGGCAAATCGTGTAGAGAAGACTTCCACTAGTGCCAGCTCGCACAGCCCCTGACGAAGAAGGACAGAACTACTATCCTCTCTCTCTCTCTCTCTCTCTCTCTCTCTCTCTCTCTCTCTCTCTCTCTCTCTCCCCCCCCACAACCCCATCCATCGCCTTTGATGTTGCTCAGAGACTCATCGCCGTATTAATATTCACTTTTCCAGGACGACGGTACTTGTCGTCGAAGGTCAAGGAGGAAGTGAGAGAAAGAGAGTGGGAGAGGCAGACTATAAGCTTGTGTGTGTAAGTCACAGAGAGAAAGAGTGTGTGGGAGAGAGAAGAGAGAGAAAGAAGAGAGAGAAAGCAGCGGAGTAGATGACGAACCACTGACACCGTGATATGAATGGCCGAGCTCGAGAAACAGAGAGCTGGACTCCTCCTCCTCCTCCTCCTCCCTAATTTCCCCTCACTTCCTACTGTTAGTCGTCGTCCCTCCCTCATTTCTTCTCCCCTCTTTTCCTCCTCTTCCTCCCTCCACCTTCGCCCCAAGATTGCCCTCCTAGCGACGTTCCTGTCTTACTTCCACTTTCCTAAAATGGAAGACCATAGGAGCACAGGATGTACCGAAATAGCGGACGAGCAAGCCGATGTCGTCAGCCGTTTCCCCCCCCAAGAACAAGCGATCGAGGCAATTGCTTGATTGGCAGAGGGATCCGGACCCTCGATATAAAAGTAATTACCTCACAGGTATCGTCATCGCGAGGACCCTGTGTACTGAGTTCTAGACTACCAGACGGTCGTCACTGGGGCTCTTCCTCCTGGAGTCTAATTGGCGTAATCGAGAGAGAGCTTCCTTCAGCTCGAGCTGAAGTATCGAGACTTCCCTCTGTCGCAGCTGTGTCTGTGTCAGCAGGTTCCTCTTCTCCTTCTCTCTCTCCCTAATTCTATCCTCTAGTTTCTTCTTAGCCGCCGCTAGTTCGCTCTCCAGAGCTTCCACCCGGTTCTCAATCGCTATATGCTTGCCACGTGTCTCCAGCAACCTCTTGTAGCGCTCTGTAAGCTGCTTGTTCTCCCCGACAAGTCGGTCGTACACTTCCATGTCCACACGCTCGGAGGCATCAGGAACTGCACCATCCCTACCTCCCTCCTCCTCTTTCCCCTTCTCTCCTCTCGCAATAGCACGCCTGGTGACCTGCAGCCCAAGCTCTTCGAGAGGACCTGTCTCTAGGTCTTCTCCATCCGCCAATCCTCTCTCTCTCCCCTTCTTCCTTCCTCCCCCGTCGTAAGGGGCAGAATCTGCTACCAGTCTGGCTCCTCGTGAGCAACCATCTACCCTCCCATTCCCACCGTCCTTAAGTGCAGGCTGGAAGGCAGGGGTTCTGACCTTCTCTCTTTCCTCCACCCTCACACCCGCTCTCGGCTTCGCAATATCCACTTCCTTCTCTTCGCGCAACGCCTGGTCAGCGGCAAGATCAGCCAAAGCCTCAAGCTTTCCCCTCGCTCCCTCCCTATCTTTCTCTCCCCCTCTCCCTCCTCCTCCTGTTCTTCTCCCTCCTACTCCTCTTGCTCCTCCTTCGTTCTCTCCTCCTCCTCCTCCTCCTCCTACTCCTACTCCTTGCTTCCAAGATCCTCCGCTTCTGGACACAGGAGAGTTAGGCTTGCGGGTTACCCCAATAGCGCACGGCTTAATGTCGGGAGAAGAAGAGGGAGTAGTAGTATGCCCATCACTCTCGACACCACCTCCTCTTCTCTCCTTCCCTACCCACAAAGCCGCAGATCTCCCCGGAGAGACTTGCGATGACGTCATCCCAATCCCAACTCGGCGCTGCTTCTTCGACTTGTCGTCTATACACCCATCACCCACACGGCCCACTGCAGGAGGAGTAGGAGAGGAGGTCCTTGAGGACATCCCACCCACCCATACAGCTTCTTTCGATTTCGCACCCAAGGCATCCCCCTCTCCACCTCCACCAGTCTGAGCAGCAGCAGCAGCAGCAGCGGGAGGAGGAGGAGGAGGAGAAGGAGACAGGGTAGGAGAGACTATCACTCCGTCACCTCCCCCTCCCCCTCCCCCCCCATTCTTCAACTTCGGCTGATACCCTACTTTCTCCCGATTCTGTTTCCAGTACTGCTTCTGTATTTCAATCAGTTTGGCCTCCAATCTCTGCAGAATCAACGTCCTTTCAAATCCCTGCTTATCGTGCGCTGGCTCGACGAAGTTGGCCTCCAGCACTCCTATCACCCCTCTCCCTCCACTGTTGGCCACTGCCCACACCTTCCAGAACGGTTTGATCAATCGGTTCTTATGATACACGCTGAACCCTGAAACGTCCACATGCGGTGCATCTTTAACGAAGCCTACCGTGGTGACAACGGTCATGTCTGACTTGTCAGACTTCCAATTGCTGTGATTGCCGCTCACCTGCGGCCTGTATATCCTCTCCTGGGTGTGGATGAGATCGTCCACCACACTATGGTGGAGAACCTCTCTCCCTCTGAGCACTATCCTGAAATTATTGATCTTCCTCAAGTACAACATAGACGCATAACACCGCAGAGAGTAGCGGTAGCTCAGGTAAGCTCGGGAGCCTGGGTACTTAGCAGCCAGTTGATTCTGTTTCTCGTCCCGATTGGCCCCTCTGATCTGGATATCGTAGGCATCCGCGTCGAAGTCCAGCTCCAGGAGCCCCTCATCATTGTACCACAGATTGAAGATCACTACTTTGGTCCCCTGAGGACCCATTCCTTCCACTTGCATGTTCAGCACCTCGAGACTGTTGTACGGTGACCAAGCAGTGATCGTTCTCAGATTGTTCTCCCAATCTTCCTCTGTCGTACGGATCAACCGCCTCTTCTCTCCGTCCGGCTCGATTATGAAGTCGATCATTGGCACGATGATGTCCTCCAGACCTTCTCTTCTCAAGAAAGTGTACGATAACAAGCCAATGCTTTGAGTTAGGGGACCCCCTGGGGCATTCATACAATTGGAAAAGACGATTACATCTGCGCCCAGCCTCATGGTGCTTGTCTTGAACCCGTTTCCATATTGACCAATCATGTTGGAGGATTTAGATTTTGCCGAGTACCCTAAGGACATGCACTGCCGCAGTTTGTCCGGTCCCATCCCCCCCCCATCGTCCTCGATCAGCAGCATAGAACTCCCGTCCATTGGATTAATCACCTTATCCAAAACAACAAAAGTGGCGCCATTCACAACCTCATCCACCGCATTGTCCAGCAACTCAGCTAAGGCGCCAAGAGCCCACTTGTGGCTGGTGGCATTTGAGTGGAGGAACTTGGGATGAACCCTTACATGGCCGATTCCCATGGATTGAGATCGACTATCTTGGTCCGGACGTTTGATTACTTCGTAGTCTCCCGCGTGCCAAAATTCCCTACAAAAGTGATCCGTTTTAGCGGCGGCAGCAGTAGATTGGTGATGAGCTGATTGGGTTGATGATTGAGCTGATTGCCTGTTATAGGGAGTGGAGGAGGCTGGATAAGGTTGGTGCTGCTGCTTCTTGTGGAACTTGTCGGGATACTTCTTTGAAGGTTCTTGATCTTGTCGTCGTGGCTTGTCGTGAACGGATAAGGTTGGACAAGGACGACGAGGTTGTCCAACAAGAACCGTCGGGGGGTTTGGATCCATCCAAGCACGACCATCAGCACCAGCAGGAGGAGGACGATTGGTCGGCGTCCGATTTCCCGCCAAAATCGGAGCGCGGGAAACTTGGTCCTCTGATGACGTCATCATGGATGTACTCCTGCCGCCGAAGTTTTGCTGCTGGGATGGTGGTCCCCCCGCCGCCTCTCTGCTGCCGCCGCTAGCCGAAGCCACAACCCCCTCCCCCCGAACACCGCGTCGACTGGTGGTGGTGGTGGTCCCCACCACCACCACTCTCTCATCTCTCTGCTCTCCTCCCCGCGCTGCCTGCTGCTCACCCGCCGCTCGCCCCTTCGCCCACCCCATCCGCAACCTATCTGATGACGTCATCATTTTTCTTTGCATCCCCGTCCCCCCGTTGCCCTGGGTATCCTGTATCTCCTCCTCCTCCTCCTCCTCCTCCTCCTCCCACGTGTTTGAAAGCCTTGAACACTCCATCGAGTCCCTCTCTGCCCTTCTTCCCCCTGTGACATTCCCATCACATTGTCTGTATGTCTTTGGGTAAATCTCCGCCCGCTGCTTAGCTGTTTCCGCAGAAGGTCCCCTCAAAGGAACCCCTTCATCCTCTACCATTGATTGGCTTCCTGTCCCTCGATTGCAGCCGTCTTTTTTGCACATAAAACTATGTCTTTTCTTGGTCACTAATCCTCCCTCTGCTCCCTCTTCCTCCTCCATCACTTCATGTTCGCTTAGCAGCTTGCGAAAGGTATCCCTCCCTGCTGCTTTATTAATGATTGGAGTCCCCATGCGAGTGCTCCAGATATCTGATTTCCTCGATCTATCCATTGACACGTGGCCGTCCCGTGATCTATCAATTGACACGTGGCCATCCCCTAATCTATCCATTGACACGTGGTCATCGTCCTGCTGTTCCATCACCACCCTCCTCTTCTTCCCAATCCTTCTTAGTACCTCCCAATTATCACCTCCCTCATCCAAATGACCACAACCTGCATTATCTCCCCCTCCTCTCTCGACATATGTCCTTGATCTTCTTCGATGGTGATCTGCATCTCTCTGAGGAGTGCCGTTGGAACGCCTCCTTTCAATCACAGTCTCTGTGCACATCTGTTGCTCGCTCTGAACATCACCTTCATTCTCTTCGGTCTTCTCCTCATCATCATCCTCATTTCCTCCAGTGATCAAAGCTATGTCTTCCTCCTCCTCCTCCTCCCCTTCCTCCTCACTGCTGCTGCTTAGAGATATCACTATTCCCTCCATCTGCGTCCTCTGCAAGTTTTCATTATAAATCATCCTTAAATCATATCCTGACCTACCCCTTGCAAACGACCTTAGCCCTCTCAATTCCTTATCAATCCCTCTTTCGCTTAACCTCCGTTTCCAGCACTCCTCCCCCAGTTCCCTAATCTCTCTCTCTCTCTCTCTCTCTCTCTCTCTCTCTCTCTCTCTCTCTCTCTCTCTCTCTCTCACACACACACACACACACACACACACACAC
>BFEA01000021.1:5696238-5721333 GCA_003427395.1 Chara braunii
CACACACACACACACACACACACACACAGAGTCAGTCAATCACGAACACCACACATCCGGCTCCGTTTCTCGCAGAACGCACCAATCCCTCTATTTCCCTCTCTCTCAAGCACGGATACGAGTCGCCCCCAGCCTTCCCCCCCTCCCGCTCTGTATGTGTGTACTGTCCGTGTCAAAGCAGGCGGGAAGGTGTTCTCAGCTCTATTTCTGGCCGGCAATGAGTTGCCTAACTCCACTCTCATCTGCAAACTTCCTCCTTCCACCACACCTTCTACCCGCTCCGACCTCGCCGGGGCCTTCCTCCAGGAGCAACTGACAACACAGCTCTGCCCCCATCTCATTCGGTTACATTCGGTTATTCTCACCTCCCTTTTCCGTTATATATTCGGTTTCTCTAAGGTTGCAAACCTCCAGCATTATTTGACAGTTTTCTTTCATTCTTTCACGTTTTGAACTCTCCACCTGTTGTAAATCACACAGCTGCTACCGGCGGCCCTTCGTTGTGCACCATTCAGTTCAGCCCCCCCCCCCCCCCCCCCCTTTTGCAGGAGCTCCAGGAAACACTTGTGATCTCAGCAGATCAGATCCGTATCTTGTTGTACTCCGACAATTCATCGCACCTAGCCGACTTTCGGTATTTTCCCAGAAACGGGAGCGTCATCAAGTCATCACCTGTTCTTTGTGGACAAGTTCTCTATGTGGACAAGTTTTTCCTTTTTTTCAATTTGTTTTTTTTTTTTGTATTTTGTATTTTTTGTATGGGTACCAGCACCGCCTTTCGCTTGTTTTGGCATTTTATCTGTCAAGTGGTGTCAAAGACTGGAGCTAGAGTCTCAAGGACTTCTCTGCATGTATCTGGTCGTGTCCCCTTATGTACCTGCCTGCAATTAGGACAAGAGAGTCCACGACGGTCTTGTGTGGATGTCAGCAGGGGCTACTGCGTTCTTGTGTGGATGTCAGGAGGGTCTGTTTTTTCCCGCCAATTCTTGCACCCCGGGGTCTGTTTTTTCCCGCCAATTCTTGCACCCCGATTCCGTTACTTGGCCGAGCACCTCAAACAATTTACAGTTAGGCCAAACCCACACGAAGCCTTTTCGACTAATTTCACCCCCTGGACGTAATTTCGGCTTGATGCATCAGGACGGGCTGTGAATGCTCTTTACTGTTCGGTTTCAGGCAGTACTGCCATCCGTCTCCGACAGAGAAAACTGTACCGGTTCCGCTTCCAAGGTCCCTCCCTCTTCCCGCCCTCTCTTTCCTGCCAGGTAGTGGGACCTCGCCCCTCCCCTCCTTGCCTTTGCCTGCCCGTTTGACCGTCGATAGAGGACTTATTACAACAGGGGCAAGGTCCCACTTGCGCAAATTAGATCTCGGCCGTTGATCTTTGCTATCTACGGTCAGTATCTCTTAATTCGTGCAAGTGGGACCTAACCCCAGCTCGCGTCATCTTCGTATACATATATATATACATATTCGTATACATAAATATACATATACATACATATTGCCCAACTTCTTGCCTTTCTGTTTTCCCCATCCCCTCCTCATCATACCCGTCCCGTCCATTCCACACGAGACCTTGTTTTGGTCTGATGAGAGCTGTGGCAGGGCTAACGCGCCGAGCCCGCTTTCCGCCCAGATTCGTGGTAGACAGCGCGTTCTGTTCTGTCGGATTGCACCCGCGACACGGTTTATCTGCACCGCAGCATCGGCACAGAATGCACCTTTTTTTTTTGTGAATGTACCTTTCCAGAACTCTGGCGGCGATATATGGCCAACTGCTCCAGTGGCCAAGCATCTGTGCCGCCATCTGTTCACCAAGTTAGGACGATCACATTCGGATGAACATCAACCTGCCCCCAAGCACACGTCAACACACAGATCACCAACAATATAATCAGATACGGAAGGAAGCGTAACAGTACGTTTCCAAGCCATTTTTTTCAGACAGGCGCCGTGCATGCTGCCGCATTGGGCGGGATTTACCGGGGCGCCAGTAGACTGGACATCTATCCAGCAAAACGGGTACCATGTGAAGCCCATTTTGCCTGGATAGATGTCGAGTAAAAGGACACCCATGCTACCCCCATTTGCCTGGATGGTCCAGTGAAAGGACCCCTGCATCCCGCACTACGCGCCAGCAGCGTGCATCTCTGCGAAAAAAAAGGCCGGATCGGGCCACACACTGGTGGTTTAAACCCCCAGTACCTCGCTCAGCTATCAACTCCAAGGGGTGGACCCCACTGCTCGGCGGCTGGAAAAAGTCGTTGGCCAGAAAAAGCGGTGGAAAGACGGCGGAAAGACTTTGGCGGGTTTCTGTGGGACCCCACCGCCAAAGTATTTCCAAAGCTCTGGAAAAAGCAAAACATACCCGAAAAGGACAAGTTGGAGGGTCCCCCCCCGAAAAGGTCGGGATGGGATTGTGGTGCACCAAATTCGTCCGTCGCTGCAGGACACACAACGGCCCACATCGGAACCGTGCGACAGGGCATTGCATGTCCGAGGAGGCTTACCCGCCCATGAAACGGTCCGTCGTGACGTGAGCTGGACCACGCTCGCTCGGCATCTTCTTTCCACAGGAGAACATGCCCCCCCCCCTAGTCGGTTGGAAGGCCTTTCTGGAAAGGTCGTGGAAGGCCGTGCGGTTCGGTTTCCAGGCCGCCAACCGTGTAGAAACGCTTCTGACACCTTTCCGGTCCTTCCATGGTCTGTGGGGTCTGAAAAACCTTCCAATTCTGAGTTTCCATCCTCTTTTCCAGATCAGTGGAGTCCCAAACACACCAGCCTGGAAAGAAATTTCCAGGAAGCCAAGCAGTGGGGTCCGACCCCAAGCCTCCCACAACCGAAAAGAGGGCTTTGTTTCATTTTTCAAAAACCAAAAGAGAAAAGAAAAGAAAAACCAACAGGCAGAGGGGGGGGGAGGGGGGGGGGGGGGGGAGAGAGAGAGAGAGAAAGAGAGAGATTGTTCCGCTTCACCCTCGCGTGCCGTTACTAGTCATATGCATGGGCCTTGTCAAATTTCTCGTATGTGTTCCCTCAATTTTCCACCTGGTAGTGGTCCGGCCCACTCTTGGGTGCCTTGTCAAGTTTCTCTCATGTTTTCGTCAATCTTCCACTTGGTAGCGTTCCACTTTATTCTTGGGTGCTTTCACTAGTCATGTGCATGTGCTTTGTCAAGTTTCTCTCATGGTTTCATCAAATCTTCCACTTGTGCAGTGTTCCGCTTCACTCTTGGGTGCTTCCACTAGCCATGTGCATGTGCCTTGTCAAGTTTCTCTTAGGCTTTCCGTCAATCTTCTACTTGGTAGTGTTCCGCTTCACTCTTGAGTGCTTCCACTAGTCATGTGCATGCGCCTTGTCAAGTTTTTATCATGCTTGTCGTCGATCTTCCACTTGGTAGTGTTCCGCTTCACGCTTAGGTGCTTCCACTAGTCATGTGCATATGCCTTGTCAAGTTTCTCTCATGCTTTTCGCCAATCTTCACTTGGTAGTGTTCCGCTTCACTCTTGGGTGCTTCCACTATTCATGTGTGTGTGCCTTATCAAGTCTCTGTCCTGCTTTTCGTCAATCTTTTACTTGGTAGTGTCTCGCTTCACTCTTAGGTGCTTCTACTAGTCATATGCATATGCCTTGTCAAGTTTTCTCTCATGTTTTCGTCAATCTTCCACTTGGTGGTGTTCCGCTACACTCCTGGGTACTTCTGCTTGTCGCGAGCATGAGATAGGGCTGTGTATTCCCGACATTATAACGACCTCCCCCCCATGTGCTAAGAGTGAAGCGGAACACTACGAAGTGGAAGGTTGAGTCCAAATATGAGAGAGACTGGCTATAGTTGAAGCATCCAAGAGTGAAGCGGAACAATACCAAGTGAAAGATTGATGAAACTCATGTGAGAAACTTAACAAGGTGCACATGACTAGTGAAGGCACCCGAGAGTGAAGCAGAACAATACCAAATGGAAGATTGATGAGACACATGCGAGAAACTTGATAAAACACATGCACATGACTAATGAAAGTACCCAAGAGTGAAGCGGAACACTACCAAGTGGAAGGTTGATCCAAACATGGCGGAAATGGTGGCAAAACACCTACTCAAGGCGAGTGGAGGCAAGTGCTAGAGTAATGAGTTGCCACCAAGTGAGAAAATAGACAAAATATGGCGAGGGGGTGAGAGAATCTCACTCCCAACGTTCAAAGATCAACGTGGCAATTCACAAGGAAGTGACAAGGAGGACAATCAGGGAGGGAGGAAGTTCACAACACTAGTTAAAGCAAGAAGTGAAGTCGCGATTTGCAAGCAAGTGAAGAAATAGTAAAAACATGGAGAAAAAGTGAGAGAATCTCACTCCCAAAGCTTGAAAAGTCAAAGATCAAAGTGACGATTTACAAGGAATTGACAAAGAACGTAATACAAGGAGGAAGGAAGCTTACAACACTAGTTGGTGAAGTAGCGATTTGCAACCAAGTAAAAAAATTGACAAAACATGGAGAGAGAGTGAATCTCATTCCCAAAGCTTGAAAAAACGAAAATCCAAGTGACGACTCACAAGGAAGTGACAAAGATGACAATACAAGGAGGAAGGAAGTTCACAACACTAGTTGAAGCAATAAGTAAAGTATAGATTTGCAACCAAGTGAAAAACATGGAGAGAGAGGGAGAAAATTTCACTCACAAAGCTTGAAAAGACAAAGATCAAAGTGACGATTCACAAAGAAGTGACAAGAAGGAAGATATAAGAAGAGAGGAAACTCATACACTAATTGAAGCAAGAAGTGGAGTAGCGATTTACAACAAAGTGAAAAAATGGACAGAACATGGAGAGTTAGAAGTGAAGTACCGATTTGATAAAAACATAGAGAGCTAGTGATAAAATTTCACTCACAAAGTTTGAAAAGACACAAATCAAAGTGAAGATTCACAACGAAGTGACAAGGAGGAAGGGGGCTCACAACACTAGTTAAAGCAAGAAATGAAGTAACAATTTGCAACCAAGTGAAGAAATTGACAAACAATTAAGAGATGGTGAGAGAATCTCACTCCCAAAGTCTGAAAAAACAAAGATCAAAGTGACGATTCACAAAGAAGTGACAAGGAGGATGATTCAAGGAGGAAGGAAGCTCACAACACTAGTTGAAGCAAAAAGTGAAGTAGCGATTGACAACCAAGTGAAGAAATGGACAAAACATAGAGAGAGGGAAAAAAAAATCATTCCCAAAGCTTGAAAAGACAAAGATCAAAGTGATGATTCACAAGGATGTGACAAAAAAGACAATACAAGGAGGGAGGAAACTCACAATACTAGTTAAAGCAAAAAGTGAAGTAGCGATTTGCAACCAAGTGAATAAATGAACAAAACATGGAGAGATGGTGAGAGAATCTCACTCCCAAGGCTTGAAAAGACAAAAATCACAGTAGCGATTTACAAGGAAGTGACAAGGAGGGAAATACAAGGAGGAAGAGATCTCACAACACTAGTTGAAGCAAAAAGTGAAGTAGCGATTTGTAACCAAGTGAAGAAATTGACAAAACATTGAGAAATAGTGAGAGAATCTCACTCTCAAAGTTTGAAAAGAAACGACGATTCACAAAGAAGTGACAAGGTAGACAAAATATAGAAGACCTCTAATGTGGAGACTACTGCTTATTCTCCCGAAGTCCGAATTGTTAGTCATAGAGGAAGAGAAAAAGGAAGTGGAAGAAGAAGAAGGAGAAAATTTAAAAAGTGGAGGGGAAGAAGATGGGAGGAGAAGAAGAAGAAAATGAAGAAGAAAAATGGAAAGAAGAAGAAGTAGAAAAAGAAGAAGACGAAAAAAAAAAAAAGCAAAAAAAAAAAACAAAACAAAAAAAGGTGATAAAAAATTGAAGCACCTTCTCATTTCTCTCACTCACCTCTCCAATATCTTGGTCTTGTAATATCAACTTGATGTAGCTTGCACTCTCTTTGCACTCTTGTCTCTTGAGTGTGACTTCCTTCTTCTTTAAGCCCTCCTCATCGCTCCTTTCCTCAATCTTTTTCTGACTATGGCAAACTCCTATCACTAAGGTTATGGAGTTCTTCCCTCTATGAGGGTTAAGGGGACTCTCTCTAACCTTCCATGCTTCCTTACAACCTGGGAGCTATGGCAGAACACTCCCCTAGGCCATCATTACTTCCACCAACCTCAGTGTCTTCTTCCACTAGCTTAGAGTCTCCCTCAAGCTCCCACAGTGGCAGCGGTTCCCCTCCTGTCAATTCGGTCGAGCCTAGTGCTCTCTTGAGCTCATTTGGCCAACATATACTTGCATCATGCTAATGTGTTTGTGTCGGACTGCTCATTCATCTTAAATAGGCTAGGCACAACACTCTAGCCCGCCCTTGGGCCTCTCCCAAGTGGCCAAAGTGAACCGAGGTACCCCCAATGCCTCATTTCACTAGTGGGTTTCTCCGGAAGCATCCAAACCTTATTTTGGTCAAGTGCATGTTGTCCGAGTGGTTGATACCAACTCGGACTGCCTTTAGGGCCTTGGCATACTTTATTTTCATCTTCAATTGCTACCCCATGGTTCCGAATATTCAAGGGCAACCTTGGTTGAAAATAAAATATTTTTTGGGTCTTTTCTTCGATTTTTTCTCTAGTCTTACTCCTATTTGGGTGGGCTGAGGTACCTCCTTGTACCTCGGAGCATTTTCTGTCTTGGATCTGGCTGAGATCCAAGGCCAGAATTAATCCGAGCTACCCACAAGTGATCCTTGCTTCAGATTTGAGCCTTATGGCTCTCCTTTTCAATTTTTTGTGCATCTGGGCTCAATTTTGGGGCAAATTTTTGATGCATGTAGGCTCAATTTTTGGTCAAATGCACCATTCTATTTTTTTCTTTCTTTTGTTTCTTTCCATTTTGGGCTGCCAACTCATTCAGGAGTTGACTATTTGAATTGACCTCATAAAAACAGCCACATCGTTTCTTCCATAGATCCGAATCTCAGATTTATGGCCCAAAAGAAAACCGGTCAACTCTCTTTTGCTTTTTATCTCATTTTTCCCTTTTTAGTTCAGATTTTTGTCGAGATATTGCCCCAAGGATCTCATCTCCTCTCTCCGGACTGACCTCCACTAAATCTGGAGTGACGAGGTCATAGTAGGGACCTGTCAGTCCCTACCGTGTTAGTCCCAGCTGACTGGTCATTTTCTCTCCACGTTTTTTTCCCCCTTCGTCTCATTCGCCCTCATTTTTTTTCCCTTTTTTTTTTTTTTCTTTTATTTATGATGTGACAAGTTTGAAACTGTTGTTGACACTTTTTCTAGGTCATGGATCTTGACCTAAATCTAGATAACGTTGTTGTCCGTTATTTCTCGGATCTCAATAATGACACCCCCATACCCATTGGTGCCTCGTTTTGCCTCCGTTAGTCTCAATTTGCAGTCTCCCTTGCTCTGATTTTCCCTTGGCAGTCTATTTGCAGCATAAAGTCCCTCAAGGCTTTATTTTCTCTTGCTTAGCTGATTCGAGATATCTCGAACTGCAATACAGAGCCCCTCTTATCCGTTTTTTTCTCTCATTTTCATCTAAAACCTTCTCATATTGGCCCTAATAGTAGTGTTAATATTCTTCACTGCAAGATTTTGATCTTGATGGTGCCTTTAGCTTTATCTGTCTATTCTCCATCAGCCCACAGTTCTTTTGAGACAACTTAAGTCCCCGTCACTCACGCCGCGTCTCATCTTCTGGTCCCAACGGTGGTACCGTCGGCATAAGTCCTTATTTTTTTTATTTTTATTTGGGTCCATCAAGTCCCTGACATTATTTCCTGTGTTGTCTCATTTTTATTTGGGACTCCCTAGTCCCCATTGACCCCAATTTCCTCCTCCTCATGTGTCTCAAGTGTACCGAATATTCCTGGCCGCTAGATCTTCATCTCACGGTTGTCATTTGTCATCTCCACTTGCTCCATGCTTGAGGTACCTCTCCCTAGTTTCTTGTGCATGCCAAGGCTCATTTTCCCTTGGCCTTGGCATCACCTTGTGGTCAGTTAATTTTTGGAGTGTTGCAAGGTTAGGATGAATCCAATCACAAATGTATCTAGAATATGTGTTTGTTTGCCTTTTAGGTGACCGTTTTTTACCGTTGGTGAGCTAAGCTACCAGCCGGGCCGCCCGGGTCCCAGGTGGCTAGCCCGCGCAAGGACGAGGGAAGGTCCCAGCAAAAAAACATAAAAATAATAAATTCTAAAAAATCCGGAAAAAAAAATATGTTATGCAGAAAAATAAACTGAACAACTTTTGCCTCAGGGTCGCATCAGAATACTTCACCAAATTTAGATTTTTTTTTTATTTATTTTTTTAATCCGGCCGTGCAAGTGACCCCGAGCCACTCTGGTAGCCTAGTTTGTGAGTTTTTTTTTTTTTTTTTTTTCCTTCTTCACTAAATCCGGACAATAGAGACATGCCAGTCCCTACTGTGATAGTCCCTATTGACGACAAACTCATTCCCTTTTTTTTCTCTATTTTTAAATTTAATTTAATTTAATTTAATTTAATTTTTTATGTGACAAGTGTCAAGCAACAATTGACACTTTTTATTGGCCATAGATCTGAATCTAGATATAGATCAAGCTCTAGGAGCAGTCCGTTATTTCTAGGACTGCAATAAAGGCACCCCCATACTCATCGGAGTTTTATTTTGCCTCCATTAGCCCCAAACTGCGACCCCCTTTGCTCCGATTTTTCCTTGGTGGCTTATTTTTCGCATAGAGCCTCTTAAGGCTCTAGTCTCCTTAGCTAGGCTGGTCCAAGATATCCCGGACTGCAATCTAGATACTCCTTCCTCATGTCTTCCCTCTTTTACCTCTGGAGGCTCTCCTGCTTGCTCCCACTAGTGCTAATATTTTTAGCCGATATATTTTGATCGTGATGATGCATATCTATTTGATTATTCATTCCTCATGTTGGCCCATAGTTCCCTTGGGACAACTCAAGTCCCTGACACTTGTCTCATACTAGTTCCCGACATTAGTCCCGCCGGTCCCAGTCCCAAATTGTGATTATTTTTATTTGAGCCCAAGTGGTCCCCGATATCACTCCCCATGTCGTCCCAAGGTTATTTGGGACTCCCTAGTCCCCAACAGTTTCAATTTCCCCCTCCCGATGTGTCCAAGTGTGCCGAATATTCTCAGCTGCATGATCTCGATATCGCGGTCGCCATTCATTGTCGCAATTAACTCCCATACTTAAGGCCCCCCTTTCTAGTGTCTTGCGGCCGTCAAGGCTTATTTTTCCATGGCCTAGGCACCCTCTTGTAGTTCCTTAACTCTCAGAGTGCAACGGTGGCCATCATTTTAGTCTTATTGTCCCCAAGCTTGCCGCAAACTGAAGCAAAATAGAGCGACACATCTCCAAGTGCATCTGTATTCAATATTGGCTCCTAATGTACTTGAAACATGTGTTTGCTTCACTTGTTGTGACCCGTTGCATCTCGACCTACTTCCCTCTTGATTTTTCTTGATTTTCTTTAAAAAAATCAAGAAAAACTAAAGTATTTTATAACCATTTAATCCTAGGATGAATCTGGTCACATAATTCACCTAGAACATGTTTTTTTTTTCTCATAGGTGTCCGTTTCTATCCGTTTGTGAGCTGGCAGCTTCTAGGAGCTTTACTTTTGTGTTCATTGTATCTGAACTCTCCTTGTTCCCCTCCTTTGTGCCTAGTTCATCCTTGGGTGAATTTGGTCACAAGATGTATCTAAAACATGTTTTTCCTTGACCTCCAAATATCAATTTTTTACTGTTTTAGTCCCAACTGCATCTAGACTTGATGCAGGTCTGTACAAGGTACCTAGACCTCCTTTGGGGGGGAGGCAAGTGAATCATGATGGGTTGGCTTGCCCCCTTTTCACTCCCATACTGTCCTACCTCTCCCATTCCCCCTCTAGGTTTTTTTCTTCTCACCTTTGTTGACCGTTTTATTTCGGGCCACACTAGAACCTCATTTTTTAAGTCCAATGTACCTGGACGCTCCAAAACTAAGGCCTTTGTGATCTGTTGCATCCCTCTTGGGTCCCTTCTCAATTACAAGGCCTAAAAGTGTTGAAATTGTGACTCTCTCTTCGATTTTTCTAGCCCTTTTGGCTTTGGCATTCGAGGGCAACCATTTCTCAGGTTCCTTGTACTTGGGCCCTTGTCTAGCTGGTGCCCATTAATCCGTTTGCGGCCCCTTCGGTAGGTTCTATTGCTCTTAGGCGTTTCTCATGCCATAACTGGGTGGCCCCCTAGGCCGCATGCTGGCGCCTTCTGTGGCGGCACCAAAGCATTATTTTCTTGGTGTCCTTGGGCCCTACTCTTCTTCGCGGTACTAGCATCCGGGTATTGTTCTTGTTTTGGCGGTCGTCCTTCTTCAGGAAGGAGGGTCACCTTTACCAATTTTCTACAGCATTTTAATGACCCCGTCTTTACATATTATCTCTCATGTGTCGTGCGACTACTGTCTTGGGGCCCTTGGTCCTAGTGGCCCTAGGTCCCTTCTTGGGATTCTCGGCCCCGGTGGGTCAATCTTTGTCGTACGTCTGGTCCTTTCATTCTCTTTTTGCTCCCCCTTTCCTGATTCCTCTACTGTGCACATCCTTGTCATATACCATGTCTCAAGGGCTGAGACTCGATTTGAGAACCAAAGATTCCGACACCGCGAGGAAATGAGTTCAAATTGAGTGTCCTCTTCTGGTCCAGGAGTCATGAGCGCTCTACCTTGAGAGTTGACATTCTTCCTGGTGGCACATCTGACAGGAGAGGGCGATGCCTTGCCTCTAAAGGGCCCTGGTCGAAGCACGGGTCACGATCACCATATCAACCCATGGGAGTAGAGCACACATGCTTTGCTGCTTTGTCCTTTAAGCTCTTGCTGCGCTATAGACGAAACGTGGACTGACCAATCCTATGCGAGACGTCTACCAGACCTTCTATAAAGAACCTATGGCGAGATCTGATCTCTGGCTGTGATCATCATCCTGTCTGCAACGTAAGATAATTCCTTAGGACTTTGGGGGTTGTCCTTAAATTGCCTCTTGATAAGCTAGATCAATCGGATGTAAGGCTCGTTGCATGCGATGATAAATAACGGGCAGAACTGGTCATAAGTGTTTTCTTGGGAACAGGGGTGGGCCGATGTGCATGTGACAGACACTGCTACATGATGATGCAAGTCAAGATCGTTGGATATAGGGGAAGGGAATGTTCCAATTGGTGCTCGTACACAAACACAATTTATTCCCATTTCTGCATACATATGTGCAAGTGATTTATTTTTATTTTTGATTAGTTGAGGCGATAGAGTGCTAACACCTAATAGACAACATCAGACTAGGACTGCCATAGCCACTTATGATTTGTTGCTGCTGTAAGATAACTAATCGAAGTAGGGAATAATTGTTTGCTCAGTCTGTGTAAATGTTGTTGACATCACTTGATCGGTAGCCTAGGTGATTTGCCGAATATTTATTTATTTTTAATTATTTATCAACTCGGTTAGACACATGTTGTGGTAGGCTCTAGCGAGGGCTCTAGTGCAGATAGTGATTTGTTGAACTGATGAGTGGATCAAGTAGTGGGGAGGACAAATCTGTAGAGAGAAGTGTGACACGTCAGGAATCACTTACGATCCCCATCGTGCACTAGGCTTTACCATCGGGGGGCGAACGAACTATAAGACGGGAGGCGGAGGTGAACGTTTGCAGCGTACTAGGGAAGCAACAGCAGTAGCGGGCCATACATTGGAAACAACAAGTTTCATTGCCGAAGTAATGACAACTCCTGCAGCTACCTCTTGGGGTCAGCAGACGCTAGGCATGCCGTCAAGTTTGCAGGCTACGTCCAGTGCGATGAGTGCAGTCACTTCCTCAAGTCAGATGGCAGACTCGCAGTACAACTCGCCACCTCCACACACACGGGAAGCCATAGAACTCCAACAGGTGGAGTTGATCCGCTTACGGTTAGAGAAGGAACTTAGAGAAGCTACCAAAAGAGAAAAAAAGATTAGAGATAGGAAAACCAGATTAGAGAACATAAGGGCAGACAAGGCTGCAATAGAAGGGTTAGATGACTCGACCCTTGACAACACTGGTAAGATCCTCGAGGCGGGTCTGTTGAGCATGTATGCTTACATGGACAACAAACTAGATGACATCCGGGATACCCTTGACCAAATATTGAATGCCATGCACACAAGAGGACCACATCCATCCATACCTGGTGGGCACAGTATCCAACCGCAAGTAGTTTTTCCGTCGCCTCCTCCGACAATGACAAGCCCATGTGTACCTCAGTTTGGTATCGTACCAAGCGGTACTTCAGCAGCAGCAGCACAAACTATTGCTTCTTCATCCTCGGGTCCAGCTACTGCAGCTATGGGGCAGTAGTCGGTCCCACCAATGGGACCACAACAGCCTTGGTACCTCAAGACCTCACCACCTCCTACCTTCTCTGAAGACAAGAAGGATAAGGCACTCGACACTTGTTTGAGGATGATTCCAGTGTGGGTAAGGTCGAAGAGGACGTTGCTAGAAGAAGAGGTGATCATTACCGCCTTATATCTTGAGGGATCGACAGCGAGATGGCTAGATGTAATAGTGGCATCCGAGGGATTCGGTCGACGGATGAATGATTGGGCAAAGATCCACATCTTAGAGAGCTAAATGACATTGGTTGAAACGCGATGGCACAATCCTCAGCAGGCCCAGTAGGCCACTGGAAAGTACAAGTCCGCGCATGAGCTCACCACTGCCGTGGAAACTCATAGTCGTTTCTGGTGTTCGCTATGATCCACAAGTCTTGCTGACCATGTATCTGAGATGTCTTCCCACACACATCAAGAACTTGATGGTTAGCGAGGCAAGCATCGAGTATCATACTCTTGACTCCTTCAACAAGAAGGCCTTAGACTTAGAGGCTAAGCTAGGAGGAACACAACAACCTACCATAGACGGTAGGAAGAAAAAGCCTCCATAAGAATGGAAGAAGAAGGGTAGTCGGTTGATGATGGTTGATTCCTAAGGGAATCAAACCAAGATCAATTATCTCTTTGATCTTGTGTAGGAAACAGAGATAAACAGTGAGGAGAGTGCAGAGGGTGGCAACTTCACTGTCATAAAAGGAAAGGCGGCAGGCCGCGTGGCAAGGGCAGTCAACAAAAGAGTCAGGGGCATGTCTAGAACTTAAACAAGACTCCGACTTGGGTAAGGGCTGCCCTGGATCAAGATGTGTGGAGGGACCGATACTCGTGAGGAGCTTGCATTAGCTGCGGCGAATATGGCCATCGACAATTCAAACGCAAGAACGTGAAAGTCTCTCAAAAAATTCCTCCCAAAGGTGGTTTTGGGGAATCTTTCGCCCAGAGTGGTGCATTTACGAGCACCAATCAGGGAAACACGTCTGTCCAGTAGAAGTTATAGCTGCTTCTACTCATGCTGAAGTGGTTGACATACCTTCACCACTTCAGGAGTTGGTCGAAGCTATTGACTCGCTAGTCACACCACATACATATTTAGATCAAACGACGCTCTGTTCATTGGATGTGTGGTCGGCATGGGACCCTCGTGAGTCCTAGGTGGCGTTGTCTAGACGTCCTAGAGGAAAGCATTTCGTGGTGGAAGTCGGTGTAGGTGGCCGCAAGTGTGGTGCTTTCGTAGACATTGTCTCCACACAAAACTCCATACGTTGCGGCTGCGTTGAGAGACTGCGGCTAGGGGACCAGGTGTAGTGCTTGGGTAGATCTGTAGCATCTACCCTGGCTAACAAAGAGCGCATGGTTGTAAATGACTACGTCAAGGACGTAGACTGCACCTTCTATTATGGAGGTGGGGAACTTAGTCACAGGATTTCGTTCCTTGTTAGCGATGACGTGTCATTCGACATGTTGTTAGGTATGTATTACCTTGAGGTTGCAAAACCCTAGTTTGACAGAGACCAAAGGGTGCTCAAGCATGTATTACCGGAAGGGAGGAAAGTCAGAATCGTGAATAATAAAGCTAGCGGTCTGATAGACACTTATGGTTGCATGTGCGCATCAACATTTTACAATTATTATTAACAAAACCAAGAGGAGGGTATGTACTTAGTTTTTGCCTCTGAGAAAGGGGAGGTCGTTAAAACACCCCCAGAGATAAAAATTGTCGTCACTAAGTACCTTGATCTGTTTAAGGAGCCTTCAAGAGTCGTAGACAGGGAGGTTGTCCACGCCATTGAGATCCTCCCAGGTAGCAAGACACCAAAGGGAAGAATCTATAGGATGGCCCCGACCGAGTTAGACGAGCTTTGCCTGCACAGAGAAAGGTTGGATTCGGCCCAACACCTCACCCTTCAGGTCACCTGTTCTATTTGTTCCGAAGAAGGGGGGGACACTAAGGATGTGCATTGATTATAGAGGTCTCAATGCTATCACCGTTAAGAACGCAAACCCTCTACCGTGCATCGACGACCTATTGGATAGGGTGCAAGGGTGTAAGTACTTCACAAAGATAAACTTAAAGTTCAACTACCATCAAATTGCCATTAGACCAGATGATCAGCAGAAAACTGCATTCCAGACCAGGTATGGTCTGTATGAGTTTGTGGTGATGCCTTTTGACCTTCGCAATGCGCCGGGTACATTCCAGCACGCCATGAATAGGGTGTTTCATAACTACTGAGATAAGTTTATCGTCGTGAACCTCGACGATATTCTTATCTTCAGTAGGACTGTCGAGGAGCATGCCCAACATGTAAAAACCACACTTTCACTCCTACGATAACACAAGTATAAGATCAACTTAGAGAAATGCGAGTTCGATCGCACTAGAATCTTGTACTTGGGTTATGAGATATCCGTGGAAGGGATAAGGCCCGAAGATGCGAAGGTGGCTAGCATTTGTGACTGGCCATGACCCCAGTCGGTGACTGAGGTCAAATCATTCTTAGGGATGTGTGGCTACTACCACAATTTTGTTAAGAATAGTACGGTGACCTCCCCCTTGACTGATCTTACACGCCTTGATACACCATGGGAATAGACATACGGATGCGAGGCTGCTTTCAAAAGATTGAAGCACGCCCTCATGCATCATGGGGTTCTCATGGTCTTCGATCCGGAGAGGCCATTCGTCGTGACCACATGATGCAAGCCATTACGGCATAGGCGCAGTGCTGGCCCAGCAGGAAGGGAAGAAGTTGAGGCCAATCGAGTACATGAACAAAAAACTGCGTCAAAGAAATTAACGAAGTTCACCTATGAAAGGGAAGTTTACACCCTTTACAAGGATCTTGTCCACTGGAGATACTGTCTGTTGGGAAGGTTCTTCTACTTGAGAACTGACCATCAAATATTCAAGTGGATTAAGACGCAGCCTGTTCTCTCAGATGCACTCAAACGCTGGATTGAGGTCATAGATCAATATGACTTCAAGCTGGATTACGTAAAAGGGGAGTATGACAAGGTTGCAAATGCGCTATCCCGTAGGCCAGACTACCTGGGTGCGGTGATTACTGAGTTTGGCATATTTGACAATGTAATGCGATCACTGGTTGATGCCTACGAGGAAGATCCCCTCATGATGAACATCATACACAAACTAGATGTGAAAGACAAAGCGACATCTGACGAGTTTGTGATGGTGAACGAATTACTTTTTCTTAAAAAGACAGGGTTCAAAAGATTGTGTGTGCCATCTACAAAGATTTTGCGTAGTTTAGTTTTAGGTGAGTGTCATGATGCGACATGTCACTTTGGATACAAAAAGACAAGTGCGAATTTAGTCCAACGATTTTGGTGGCCTAGTATGTTTGACGATGCAAAAAAGTACGTACAGACTTGTAAAGTCTGTCAGCGGGACAAGTTGCGTACTCAAACACCGCTTGGGTTACTCAAGCCCTCGCCCATTCCTGCAGGTCCAAGACAGAGTGTCTCCATGGATTTCATGGATACCCTCGTGATCGGCAAGAGTGACATGCAACACATTCTCATCATAGTAGACATGTCCACCAAGTATGCGAGACTAATTGCCATACCTGAGACTGCAAGGACTGAACACGTCATCAAGTTAACTGGTTGCATGATTTTGGACTGCCCAAGTCTATTGTTAGTGGCCGAGATGTCCGATTCGTATAGGCTCGTCAAGTCCGTTAGCGGGACAAGCCGCGTACTCAAGCACCGCTTGGGTTACTCAAGCCCTTGTCCATTCCTGCAGGTCCGGGATAGAGTGTCTCCATGGATTTCATGGATACCCTCGTGACCAGCAAGAGTGGCAAGCGACACATTTTCAACATAGTGGACAAATTCACTAAGTATGCGAGACTAATAGCCATGCCTGAGACTGCAAGGATTGAACATGTCATCAAGTTATTCATGGATAATTGGGTGCGTGATTTTGGACTGCCCAAGTCTATAGTTAGTGACAGAGATGTCCGATTCACGAGCGAAATGTGGAAGAAGGCTACTGAACAAAGGGGCAACCAACTTCAGATGACCTCCGGGAACCATCCCGAAGCAGACGGTCAAGCGGAATAGACGAACTGCGTGGTGCAGCATTTGCTGAGGCATTACATCAAGCCCAGCCAGGATGACTGGGATGAGAAACTGCCTCTCATTCCCAGTCTATATAATAACGCTGTACACAGGACCAGCGACGTCAGTCCCAATCAGCTGTATATGGGGTGGAAGCCTAAATCTGCACTAGACTTCGTCCTACCTAAAAACCGACCGACTGCAACTCCTGCAACCATTGAATTTGGTGTCCAGTATGAAAAATTGTTGCAGTAGGTTGTCGAGCACATCAGAAAGTCTCGAGCACATCAGAAAGTCTCACGAGGCAATGATTGCCTCAGAGAACAAGCACAGATGACAGTCCACATTTCAGGTAGGGGAACGTGTCTGTGTAAAGGCTAGTGAATTGGGACAAGAATTCGGTATCTCTAGAATGCTAATGCTGCAGTTTTTTTTTTGTTTTTCTTTTCTTTTTGATGACCCTTGCGTTGCCAGGGCCTTCCAGAAATTCTCAGCGGCCTTTCGGCCGCAGTATTTTGGCCCTTGGGAAGTCCTAGATATCGTGGGTAGTGATCTGGACGGTCCCTCATATGTCATAAGAATGCACCTTTTGCTAAGACAGATCTGTTCCCATCAAGAAGGTCAATGCTGACCCCAACCATGGATGGCCACGTGGATGTCCACGACATCTTGGAACATAAAGACTTGCCTGTTCCCAACCCTGTTGGCAGGGGAAAACCGCCCAAGCCTATAATGGAGTACCAGGCCAGGTTCAGGCATCATACAGATCCTAATGAAGATCATTGGTTCACAATATAGGAGCTTGTCAAGACAGCAGCTCAGATCGTGGTTGAGTACGAACAAAGACTGAAGGGGAAGGCACCTGCGTAGAAGCATCTCAGCGGACTTTCGAAGCTAATGGGGATGGAATGCAAGGAATGAGCCTCGCGGAGCCCTTATCAGACATACAAGTTGGAAACTTTCAAGCCTGGGCCTGTGTTTGGGAACATGGCCTTTTAGCTTGACCACCAGTCCTTGACAGTCGGGACACTCTAGATGGGAGGTCGAGTTTTCCAGGAGCTCCTGAGTGTTTTTCTTTTTCTTTTTCTTAAAGCAACACCATCAAAATTTCATTCCAAAAGCAACAAATGAAACAAGGTCGGGGACCTCACAATTCAACCCAGAGTTATCCTCCTGGCAGCATTAGCCAGTTTCGCTTATGACACAATGCTCCAATTCAAGTATTTGTCAACCTGAAAAAAAAAAAAAAAAAAAGACTATCTACTGAACTTGTTACTACAGTCGCTAATCACATCTCTCTTTCCTATTCGAGCCTATTTATTTTGTCTACTCCTAAGTTATCCCTAACCTCTAGTTCACAGACCTAACCACCGGTCTGAACCAGGCTCATATGGCCGAGAGGAACTTTGTTCCTTGACTGACACTCTGCTTCCCACCCAACCCCTTGCGATCTACTGTGACCGCCAACCGGAACCGAGTGCACCTGGTTCATAAAAACAAAGGACTTCCACAAGGCCTCAAAACCAAACAGACAGAAATTAGAGAGAGAAGCTAAAGAAAAGGAAAAAGAACCAACTGCAATGAACCCAGATCGTGAAGACACTTGTCAACAATGCAAGCCCAGATAGATATCAACCTGCTGATGATTGTCAATAATCATAATCGTGTCCAGATAGAATGAGATGGGGAAACATACACAAACAAAAGAGAGAGAAGGGATAATAGACTTAGAGGGGAGAAGAAAACAAGGCCCACTTCTACTTCGGGCTCCCTCCTCGATCGCCACCTCAATAATCAATTGTCCGAACAAAAATCTCTATCTCAATGTGCCACGTGGCACGTCAACCTGTCATCATCAGCGAGCTGGAGCAATGTCGACATCAAGAGACCAGGTACGTATCTACAATCGGCCCACAGTCTTGATCTCACAATCGCCCCACACTCTTGATCTCCTTCCGAGTGACGATGAATCAGAACAACAATATCAGTCACGTAGCCCCGCTACGTCAGCAAGAGTACATGTGGCAGCAACCACGTCAGCGGCGGCGCATGGCAGCTGCCACGTCAGCATGCCCAAAATACAATTGTCAGCCAGCCACCATGCCGAGCTAGCAGCGCGTCGCCGTAGTCGCTCAAGTGCCAGCGTCTAGCCAGTATCGTAGCGTTGCACTAGCGTCGAAGTCAACGCGTGAAGTCAGCATTGACGCAAGACAGAATGTCTCCCAGCCAGGTAGTCCAGGCTTATGTAGCATTGATGCGGGGTCTGGACCCCGATTGCTGCTTCCCTAGGCCGTCGAGATCTCAAGACATATAGCGGCCAGATTTGCCTGAAACCGAACTCCCTGTGGCCTTGATGTTGTCCGGGTACCTGCGCACAACAAGTGAATGTATCCGACCAAGGGCCCGGGCGCGGTACCTTTGACTGTTGACTTAGACTTTTGACTTCCCTAGGCAGTGCATGGTCACACTGCCTGGCGCAGGCCGAGTCTGACCTGCGTCGTCTGGGCTCCGTTTCGAGGGCCCAGACTGCTGCAGAACACGGGTTACTGCATTCCTGCCGACCCATTTTCGAGTTCCATCGCATAAATAACTAAGACTTTAACCCACGTTCATATGCAGATACAATATCAGGAGCAGTTTCAAGTAATTCTCGTTTAACTTTAACCCACGTTCATATACAGATACAATATCAGGAGCAGTTTCAAGTAATTCTCGTTTACTGAACCATCTGTCCTCGGATGGTGCCTGAGATACGAAACGTACCTTGAACTGCTTCTGGGGTCGTCCACGTCCGCCTGTAGAAAAGTACCCATGTTCTATGATTTTGTCTACCTCATATCCGTCGTCCATGTCTGGTGGAATCATAGAAGGTCTGTGTGGGAACTCATTTCCTTCTACATAGGGTAACAATTTGGACACGTGAAAGACATGATACGTTTTGAGGTGAGGGGGAATATCAATTCGATAAGACAGTCCCTCTGCATCCCCAATTACTTTGAGAACTTCCCAGGGTCCAAAATAGACGGACAAAAGTTTTTGAGACACATTTTCTTCCAACGAAAACTTTTTGGACTTGACACAGACTAAATCACCTTCCTTGAATGTTGAGGATCGGCGATGCTTGTTAGCTTGTTCAATCATTTGGTCCTGAGCTTTCTTCAGATTGTCCTTTACTTTCCTAATGTCTTCTTGAAACAATACTGCGTACTCCCGGGTCCCTGGAGGTAACCTAAGAAACTGGTCCCGTGTTAACACATCAATGGGACGCTTAGGTTTCCACCCCTTGCGCAATGCATTAGGCGTGCGCCCTATAGCGGTATGAACGCTACTGTTGTATGCACTTGCTATCTTGGGTAAGTTCTCGTCCCAATCAATCTGATCGGGTCTTACATACATACGCAAAAGCTGCTGACACAAACGGTTCATCTGTTCACTTTGTCCATTCGTTTCAGGGTGTCGCCCTGACGACATGGTCAATCGTGTACCATATGCTTCCATGAGCTTTTGCCATGGCATGCTTGTGAACCTGGCATCACGATTAGATACAATAAAGAGAGGAAAAACATACTCAGTCATCCATCACAGCTGAAACTTTTGTATGACATGTTCTGTTCGCGCTTCTGCAGGTAAGGGAATTAACATGACATATATAGAGAAACGATCCACAATAACCATTACTTGACTATTGCCGTTTCGACTTTTGGTGAGGCTCATAAAATCAATCGAGATAGACTCACCTTGTTCGCTAGGAATCGGTAATGGTTTCAAAAGACCAAGTGGATTCTCATGTGAAGGTTTGTTTCTCTGACACACCAAACACGTACGAACATAAGTTAGTACGTCTTCCTTTAGTTCCTTCCGGTCAAAGCGTTCTCTAACCTCAGCGTAAGTTTTCTTGAAACCAAAATGTCCTTCAATGTCGTGACATTCCCCAATCAACAGACTTTTAAGTTCTTCCTTGTGAGGAATACACAATCTGTGTTCAGTTTGGTCTATCAAGAAAAACAAACCATC
Organism: Chara braunii; assembly: GCA_003427395.1. Classification (NCBI taxonomy): domain Eukaryota; kingdom Viridiplantae; phylum Streptophyta; class Charophyceae; order Charales; family Characeae; genus Chara; species Chara braunii. The sequence goes on from BFEA01000021.1 coordinate 5,716,758, forward strand.
GGTTATTCTATAGTTGGGAAGTAAAGTTGGGTCTTTCGCAAGGACATCCATGATAGGTTTCCGGATAGGGTCAGTAGCGTATCCTTGACGAATTTTATCTTTTAAATAATTCCCAACATCCAAGTAAGAGACAATAGTACCAAAAACATCACAACGTCTGGACAATGCGTCTGCAACCACATTAGACTTACCTTTGATAGTTTTTAATTCAAAATCAAAAGTATCAATGAATGCAGACCATCGTACTAACTTATCAAAGAGCCTAGGCTGTGTCTTTATCCACTTCAGAGTAGAATGGTCTGAGTACACAGTGAAGTGTCTCCCTAACAAGTAGTGCTTCCATGTGTCCAGCGCACAGACTAAGGCATACAATTCCCTTTCATATGTGGAGTTGGCAACTTTTTCTGATGGCAATTGTGCAAACATAAATTCGATTGGTCTATAACCATTGTCGTCCTTCTGTTGAAGGCCTGTGCCAATTTCGTACTGACTTACATCAGTAGTGACAATGAAGGGAAGTAACGGATCAACAATTTTCAAAACAGGATAGTGAGTTAAAGCATACTTTATCTTCTTAAAGGAAGACTCACAGTCCTTGTCCCACAACCAAATAGTTCCTTTCTTCAACAATCTTCTCATCGGTGCGGCGATCAGTGAGAAGTTCCTGACGAACTTCCTATAATAAGTTGCCAAACCAAGGAAAGATCGTCGTTCAGTTACAGACTTAGGTCATGGTCAATCTCGAATTGCTGATATATTCTTTTCTTCTGGTTTGAGGCCTTCTTCATTCACTATATGTCCCAAGTATAAGACCTCGGACTTAGCAAACTCAAACTTCTTTGGGTTTATCTTAAAGTTGTCTTCTCGCAACTCTTCTAACACTAGACGAAAATGTTTCTCGTGATCTTCTAACATTTTACTGTACACGAGAATATCATCAAGATAGACAATAACGAACCGATCCAGCCATTGACGAAACAATTCATTCATTGATTGTTGGAACGTCGCAGGGGCATTTGTCAATCCGAAAGGCATTACCATGAACTCGTAAGGGCCATAGCTTGTCCGGAATGCAGTCTTATGTTGATCCGTAGGTTCCACCTCGATCGGATGGTACCCAGACTTTAGATCAATCTTACTGAAATACTTACAATGCTGCAATTGATCAAGTAAGTCGTCAATGCGAGGAAGCGGTTCAACGTTTTTGGCAGTGACGACATTCAGCCCTTGATAGTCAATGCAAAGACGCAGTTCACCTTCTTTTTTGGGCACAAACAAGACAGGTGCACCATAGGGAGAGGAGCTATGGCGAATCCATCCCTTGTCAGTAAGGTCCTCCAGTTGTTTCTTTAATTCCTCAAGTTCCCTGGGAGACATTCGGTAGATAGGGCCCTTGAAAATCTTACTACCCGGAATGATTTCAATAGTGTGCTTAATAGCATGTTCCGTGATTCCAGAAGGTTCGGTCTGCAGGTCCTTAAACTCAGAGAGAAGACTTTCAATAGTTGGAGGGTAGGAAGAAGAAGACTCGCCGACTTTCTTTACTAACACCATCATAACTTCTTGTTCCAACTTTTTCTTTGAAACCATCGAACAAAAAACTGGATAACTCATACAACAAAAAGACAAATTAGAGTCAGAGCCAGACTTATGATTTAACTTGATTGGTTTCATTTCAGATTGTGCATCCTTAAGTTGCACAACCTTACCTTTGAAATCAATGTCCGGGTTGGCTTCCTCGTGCCAGTACATACCCAGAATGAGATCGAAAGGCAAATTCATTTCAACTAGGAAGGATAACTCATGCATAATCTTTTTTCCTTCCCTAGTTTTAAACTGATACTTAATACGATCGACATACTGAGAGACAGTGATCGTACTCTTGTCCGCTAATATAGATGTGATAGGTCGAGACAAGTCTTTTACCTTCATTCCGAGATGCAACTTCCGGATTGCTTTCTCGGAGATGTAGAACCTCGTCGATCCGGAGTCCAACAACGCACCTACTCATGTTCGTGTGATTTCAACATCTGCAAACAACAATTCACCCTTAGACTTTGTTTTTCGAGCCCATGAGCTACGTAAGGCCAGCAATTCATTACCTAGCTCATCAAGGGAGTAATCCAGAGAGACAGAACATAAGACAATGCCAGGGCGGTCTGGATGATAGGCTAAGGAAGAATCATCCTCTACCATATGAGAAGAAGGGTAGGAAGTGTTTGTAGGCGTCTTACCTGTCTATTAGTCCTTACCCTTTATCTCAGTAGGAGCAGATGCTACTCCTACTGGCTGCTCGCTTTTGGGTTTCTAATCATCGGGCATTATGCGATCACATGTTCTGGTGTGTCGTATTTAAGACATTGCGCATTGTCTATGCGCTCCTGCCAAGTCTCACGAGTCATCCCCATCTTCAGCCAAGGCTTCCCTTCAGCAATGCCAGGGTGCCATGGAAACGCGCGCGGTTTCTTCCTTATTGAATTTCTGGGTGGCCCTCCCCTGGTGGCCACAACAGCAGTGACTTCCCCTTCCCGGAGTCACTGTTGTTATCCTTCTCATTCCTATCTTCTATTGGCCACTTTTCCACTGTGTCATCATCGAAGACAATAAGGGTGTGGTCTTGGCGCTTTTGTCGCCAGAGAATTCGTTTCCCATCGTACGCCCTTCCTCCTCCTCCTCCTCCTCTAGACTTAACTACGGCTGCATAGGAGTTTTTGACTTGAGAAGTCATTTGCCCCTTTTGCAGAGCAAGATCGGGAAATTGCCTATAGTTATACTTACCTGACTTTGCTTTGGCCACCAGGTGTCCCCGGATGGGCTCAGGCAACGCGCGGGAGTAGATATACAACACTTGTCTGTCTTGTAGGTTCGATCCTGGAACCTGCAACAAACGATAAATTTCGTGGGACAAAGCCTCGACCAACGTCCAATGTTTTTGACCAATCGTTGTTAACTGGTCAAATGCCTTGTCGGTCGTTGTCTTGTCGAGAAAACGGTCCTTGATCTTGGCCAATAGCTGTTTCAAGGTCAAGGTCTTCGCCCACTCGCCAATGTCTTCGAACCCCGCGATGTTGGCCTCAGCCAACACCCATTGTTTGGCCTCACCTCCCATACAAGAGGTGGTGAACGCAACTTGGGACTCCGGCTCGACCGGAGCAGTGATGACATATGTTTGGATTTCAGCAATCCAAAGCAACAAACTCTCATCTTTCTTATTACTAAACGTGAAAGGCAACTTCATTTTTACTTTCTCGTTCTTCTTTGGCTTCTCCGGTTCTGCACTTGTCTTACCCGGAGTTGTTGAAGAAGGAGACTTGGGAGAAGGAGACTTGGGAGAAGGAGACGAATGAGAGGAGTTAGACGGAGAGGATTGTGGACTTGGTGGTCCATTCCCATTGGTCGACGTCTTAATTGTTGGACCAGCAGACTTCATGGCATCTCCCATCAACTACTTTACTTCTTTCTTGTATTCTTTTCCTTCTTGTCTATCTTCTTCCTTACCCTCTATCTGATTGTTTCTTTTCATAATGTTTGCGATGGTTCGTAGTCCTACAACAATCTCATCTAATTGAGTTTGCTGTCTGTCAATTTTCTCTTCCAAGCAGGTAAGGTAAGTCATAACATGAGACAACATTTGAGACATGTCTGCCTTCTCTCCGCTTTCTGTTCCAATCACCTGTCTAATTTCTTTAACTTTATGTCCTCTTCTTTGTTCTTGTTCTCTTCTCCTGGACAACTCTTCTTTCTTTCTTTCTTTATTCTGCGACCAGTGTTTTTTTCAACTGCTGGATGTTTGCATTGATCGTAGCCTCGCTTACTTATGGCTTAGTATCGCCTTTACGAGTCAATTCCATTAGTTCTTCCAGTTGTTTTAAAGCAAACTGGTCCAGCGCCTGACGACACTGGGCTACCAGTTTGGAGACTTCGGTCCCGACTGCCACAACCTTCATAACTATGATAGATTTCTTCAGACGGTCTTCAACCGTCTTCAAATCAAATCTATCATGGATGTGTTGTTCAACATCCGGTCCGGATAGATGTATTTCGGTCAACAGCTGGTTCCACAAAGCCAACAGTTCTTGTTTTTTATTCTCAGCCTGCGTCCGATTCTTTGGCTCAGACGGTCCTTCGCCCACGGAGAGCGTGATCGGAATAGGAAACAAGAATGTGGTCACAAACCTCGTCACAATAGACTTTTGCAAACATTTCCAGACGTGAGACATTTTCGGAGGACAGAAACAAGAAAATTCGTCGGCCAGGTTGATCTACCGCAAAATAAATAAAAGAGACAATAATTTAACAGTCACCCGAACCAAATTCACACTGTCTGAACAGAAAGATTTAAAAACAAGGAACACAAATTTTACTAATTCTGATTGCTGTTCTATTTTCAATGTGATGACGTTCTATTCTATTTCAGGTACTGCGACTCAGGCCAGCATGATCATCAACACACACAAGTAAGTACACAGGCACACAACACAGCACAAGACAACAGGTAAGTCCGCCAACAAAATCACAACAATAGTTAGCGTTCCTCCCCTGCTGCTGCTTCTTCTTCGGTCCTGTGTGATCAGCA
>BFEA01000021.1:5730034-5752114 GCA_003427395.1 Chara braunii
TCTCTCTCTCTCTCTCTCTCTCTCTCTCTCTCTCTCTCTCTCGTAGTCTGCAGATCCTGAGAAGTTAGGTGGCGAGAGGGTGAGGGAGAGATGGTGGACTTAGAAGAGGAAGAAGAAGAACTCTCTCTCTCTCTCTCAGTCCGGTGCTAACCTGTGAAGGTGACGCCTTGTTGCAGGTACATCGAGGATGAAGCTGGAGCTATGGTGCCACAGGTAAGTTTCCCTGGCCTCCGCCAACCATCTCTCTCTCTCTCCAATGCTACTCTAGCTCCTAATAGCACCCAGCGCTGAAGACTACTGCTAACGCTACTACTACTACTGCACTCCTCCAGAGTGCTGCTGCTGAATCATGAAGACTGCCTCCTGCCTCCTGCACGTGAAGTGCCTGGGAAGTCCCTATGAACTACCTCGTGACTGCCTGCAGCCTGTAGGGCGGGCCAGTCTTATATAGTGCTGGCCTGTCCAGGAGGCTGCTCTTGCCAATGCCAAAACGTGCCAGACCCTGGCGTTGAAGTTCAAACAAAGGCTGTCTTGAAAACAGGCCAAAAATGGCCTGTGCTAAAACCCTGGTCTGGTGCCTAAGTTTCAGGGCAGGTCGACTTTATGAGGGCCTGAAAATGGCCCTCGTTTTCAGGCTTTTAGGCTGAAACGACACAGGGCCTGTAGGCCCTCGTTTTCAGGCTTTCAGGCTGAAACGACACAGGTCGACTTTATGAGGGCCTGAAAATGGCCCTCGTTTTCAGGCTTTTAGGCTGAAACGACACAGGGCCTGTAGGCCCTCGTTTTCAGGCTTTAAGGCTGAAACGACACAGGGCCTGTAGGCCCTCGTTTTCAGGCTTTTAGGCTGAAACGAGACAGGGCCTGTAGGCCCTTGTTTTCAGGCTTTTAGGCTGAGACGACACACGGCCTGTAGGGGCCTGAATTTCCTTCTGGTCGGGCCTTGCAGGCCCGTGTGGCTGCGCAGTATGCCACAAATCCATAGTCCTAGTCTAGCCCGAGTTCAAATAGAATGGCCAAACAGCGAAAGATCAATAGGAAAACAGCATTCTTCAATCCTAGTCTAGTCCAAATTCAAATCGAGCACCTATCCCCCCCAGTCTAGAAGGAGACAGAGTTAAGAAAACAGCAAGAGATCAACAGGAAAACACCAATCTGCAGTCCTAGCCTAGTCCGAGCTCAAATAGAGCACCTACCCCTAGTCTAGAAGAAGAAAGGCTTCAGGAAACAGCAAAATATCAATAGGAAGACAACATTCTTCACACCTAGTCTAGTCCGAATTCAAATAGATCATGTACCCCTAGTCTAGACGAAGAAAGAACTGAGAAAATAGCAAAAGATAACAGAAAAACAGCAATCTGCAATCCTACCTTCTTCCCTCGAATACAACGTTCAGTCATTATAGCTGTATTTGAGGCACCTTTCAGTCTAGATACGACCTATAATGACTGTACGTTGTATTCGGGGGACGAAGGTAGTGTCATCTGAGTTGAAATAGAACACCCCCCCTAGTTCAGACGAAGGAAGATTCTGAGATGGCAGTAAAAGATCAGCAGTAAAACAACAATCTGTAAGTCCACATCTCGTCCAAGTTCACATAGAACACCCTACTCCAGATGATGAGAAAATTGAGGGAAAAAGCAAAATATCAACAACAAAGAAAAAAATCAATCTGCAGTCCCAGTCTAGTCCGAATTCAAGTAGAACACCTACCCCTGGAAAAAAAAAACTTCAAAAAACAGCACAAGATGAATAGAAAAACAGCAGTAATCTGCAGTCCTAGTCTATTCCGAGTTCGCAATTCGAATACAACCCGCACCTATGGTCTAGGAGTTGAGACAGGCCAAAAACAGCGAACTGACCAAGAATACACAGCAAACTTTGATCCTTGGTAGACCCGAAGTGCGATCGAAGACCCCTTCCTTTTTTTTTTTTTTTGGCCATGCTAATCTTCTCTGTATCGTTCCAATTTTAACGGATGTCCCGAAGACCCCTTCCTAGTCTAAATGAACGATCAATTGAGAAAAAAAAAAAACCTAATCAAGAAAACAAAACACAGCTAACTTAAGCAACTGGTTACTAAAAAAAGCAAACAGCAAAGAACAGTAACTGACCACCGGTAAAAAAAAAAAGTAACAAACTACTGCAGCTAACCACTGGGTAAACACAGAGAAGTTCAACAGTGAATTGCCAATTTACCAGTGAAAAACAGAGAAGTACAATAGCTACCTACTATTGAAAGACAGCAGCGTTCCAAATCAACAACTAATTACTTTGTGAATTTCAGCAGCTAGTTTAGTTTCTTAACGGAAAACAGCAAAGAGCAACAACTAACTAGTAACTAGTTACTAGTAACTAGTAACTAGTAACTAGTAACTAGTAACTACTGGTAAAAAAAAAAAACTGCGAAGTACTGCAGCTAACTACCCATGAAAGACAACAATGTTCAGCAACTACTTACCTCGGTGAAACACAGCGAACTTCAGCAGTTAACCACGGGTAAGAAACAGCAAAGCATAGAAAGTTATTAGAAACTAACTACGGGTGAGAAACAGCAAAGTACTGTATCTAATATCGAACTACCGGTGAAAAACAACAAGTATAGCAGCTATGTACTGGCCAAAAATACAGCCATCTTCAACATTTAACCACTGGTAAGAAACGGCAAGGTACAACGGCTATCTATCAGTGAAAGACAGCGAGTTCAGCAACTACCTGCAGCTAGCTACTTCAGCAAGGAACTTGAGCTTACTAGTACTGCTGGAGACCAGCGAGGTTGACCCGCTAATTATAAGTGAAAAAATGACAAGTCGCAGTAACTACCTTCAGCAAGGAACTGCAGCTAATTTGCTGGGGAAACCAGTGAAGTTCAGCAACCCCTACAGGTAACAAAACAACAAGTTTCAGCAACTAGCTATGGGTAGAAAGTCACTAGAAACTTCAGCAAGGAACTGCAGTTTTACTGCTGGTAAAACCAACGGAGTTGGAAACTATTACAGCTAAGAAAGCAACAAGTTTCAGCAACTACCTTCTTCCCCCGAATACGATGTACATTGTACAGTCATTATAGCAGAATTTGGCCTATCTTTCAGTCTAAATACAGCTATAATGACAGTACGTTGTATTCAGGGGAAGAAGGTAGCTTTAGGTAGAACCTTCACCAAGGTACTGTAGTTCAGTGCTGCTGGAAATCAGCGAAATTCAGCAACTACAGCTAAGAACACAACAAGTTTCAGCAACTACCGTCTTCACCCGAATAGAACGCCCGGTCATTATAGCCGTATTTGGAACAACATTCAGTCGAGATGCAGCCACACTGACCGGGCATTCTATTCGGGTGAAGAAAGTAGCCACAGGTAGAAACTTCAGCAAGGAATCGCAGTTTACTGCTGGTGAAACCAACGAAGTTCAACAACTATTGTAGCAAAGAAAACAGGAAGTTTCGGGAACTACCGTCTTCCCCCGAACATAACGCACCCTAAAATGAATTTATACGAGTTATATTTCCGGCCAGATACAGCCAAAATGAGGGTGCGTTGTGTTCGGGGGAAGACGGTAGCTACAGGTAGAACACAGCGAATTTCAACAATTACCTGCTGGTGAGAAAACAAGTTTTCGGCAATTGACTGGAGGCAAAAACACAGTGAGGTTCAACAACTACCTATAGGGAAAAAAGTAACAAGGATTCTCAGTATTGGCAATTACTGTAGGTTGGAAAAGAACAGAAGAGATCTACTTCATCTAGTGCAAAAAACAGCATTATCACAACACTACTTCCCTGGTGGAGAAATCAACATCGAAGTTGATGAAACAATAAAAATCTCCTAGAAGAGGGTAGCAGGATTCAATCCCAATCATACCATTAAGAAAACTAACAGATGCAACCTTGATGTAGGAGAACACAACTTGCTAGAGCATCGATGCTCTAACCATAGAACATGGAATAGTGGCTTATTTATGGCAATGGGGACAGAAGAAGAATAAGAAGAGGGGGAAGGAGGAGCCTCTGAGTAGGTCAGGACCTATTACTACCTCCTTCCTACCTCCTCCAGTGCTCCGCTCTACTTCCATTACCTCCATTACTCTTCTCCCTACCTCAGATAGCCCAAACTCACACCTTGGGCTTTTGGGAATAGGTGGATTACTGACAGGAATAGCAGAGTAATGTGCAGTTCTGATTCCCCATGGAAGGGATGGTTTAAACACGGGGTCCTACGGGTAGGGGATTTATGGAATGCTGAGGCAAAGGATTGGAATATGGCGGACCAGATGAGAGCGAAGCTGTGCTACTGCCATCACACCCAGGCCGCAATGGAAGAGATGTTGGAGGCCTTTCCCCTAGTGTGGGTCCCTATTCTGCGCACAGGAAGGACGATCGTAGAAGGGGACTGGGTAGCCGGCAAAGAGGACCCATCACGAGTAGGCCTCATTCGTCCGACAGGACAAGAGGACGTTGTCAGCATCCTTAGCTCTTGAATCGAACCCGGGCCTTGAGACAGAGAATATGACTAAAATGTGCACAACAGAGGAATCCGGAAGAAGGAGACGAGAAGAAATGGAACAGCCAGAACAAGACCGACAGGACCAAGAGTCCTAAGGTGGGACTCAGGACCGCCAGGACCAAGGGTCCTGAGACGGGACTCGTGACTAATGGGATGCAGGGACAAAGGTAGAGAGAGCCGTGATGGCATAAGAACTTGAACTAAACTAAGAAAAGGACAGATAACAAGATGAGGAATGGTTGAGAGGATTCCAAGGAAAAACTGGACAAAGACGGTATTTCCCGTAATCACAGGGGACAATGAAAAGATGGGCAAACATGGGTGGAACGACTTCATTCCGAGGTAACAATGACCAAAATGTCGACGCCCACGACTTATTACAGATAACAATTGGCAGAGGGATTATTTTTTGAAGCAAGCAAGCGAAATAATGGGAGAAAGCTCCGGGGAAAACTGCGTTTTTTCCTGTAATCACGGGAGATGAGAAAAAGACAGGCAAACGTGGGCGAGATAACTTCGTTCTAAGGTAGGAACAACCAGAATCTCCACGCACACGACATATTAAAAACACAGTCATCACAGAGATCAGATGGCCAAGAGATTATTTTTTTAATTAGGTTGACGCTGTCAAGGGCGTGTGGATGTGGCAAGCGGCAAGGATGGTCTCGGCGGCCGCACAACGCACAGAAAATATCCTATGGGGATGTGATTACCAAAGTGCTGCAAGAAAACAATAAGAACGGTCCTCCTTCCTCGCAGGAGGACCGCCAGGAAAAACAGCACAAGGGGCACTAGTGCCACGAGCAGAAGGGCTCAAAAGCACCAAGAAAAATGGTGCCTCTGTGTTGCCAGATGAGACCCTTCACCTATGGCCTAGAAGGTCACCTAAGTGTGGCATAAGAAAAGCATAGGGGCAGCGAAACCAGAAAAGGGGGACTGATGGGTGCAAGCAGATTACTAGGAACCAGCCACACAAGTGCCCAACCACAAGGAACCTGAAAAATGGTAGCCCTTGAGTACCCAAATGAAAACATCTACAAAAGAAGTAAGAAAGACTCAATTTCAAGGCTTCTAGGCCTTGAAATTGAGTAGGGACTCAAGGGGAATGCAACAGACCACAAAGGCTCTAGTTTAAAAGAGTCCAGGTGCACTGAACCTTAAAAATAAGGTTGTAGTGTGGTCCGAGGTAAAACGGTCAGCAAGGGTGGAGAGAAAAAGGGTTAGAGAGAGAATGAGAGAGGTAGGAGTGTGTTGGAATGAAAAAGGGGCAAGCCGCCACATCATGGTCAGTTTGTCTCTTCCCTAGGGAGGTCTAGGTGCAGAATAGAAGCCTGCATCAAGTCTAGATGCGGTTGGGACTGAAACGGTGAAAAATTGACCCTTGGAAGTCAAGGAAAACACATGTTTTAGATGCATCTTATGACCAAATTCACTCTAGGATGAATCGGGCACCAAGGTTGGGGAAAAGGGGGGTTCGGATACAATGAACCTAAAACTAAAGCTCTTAGACGCTGCCAGTTCACAAACGGATAAAAACGGACACCTAAAGGAAAAGAAAACACATGTTCTAGATACATTTTTTGACCAAATTTATCCTAGGATGAAACGGTTACAAAATGCTCTAGTTTTTTTTTTTTTTTATGATAGAAAATCAAGAAAAATCAAAAGGGGAGTAGGTCGTGATACAACGGATCACAAAAAGTAAAGCAAACACATGTTTCAAGTACATTTGCAACCACTACTGAGTTTGTATACACTTGGAAGTGTGCCGGCCCATTTTGTTTCAGTTTGAGGCAAGTTTGGGGGCAATGAGACTAGGAAAATGACCTTCATTGCACTCCGAAAATTAACGGGATGCAAGGGAGTGTTGAGACGAAGGAAACATAAACCTTGACGTCCTCAAGACACTAGAAAACAATGCCTAAGCATGTGACAACAAGTTATGACAGTGATTGGCAACCGTGAGATCGAGATCTAGCGACCGAGAATAGTCGGCATACTAGTGACACATAGGAGAAGGAAGTTGGGACTATCGGAGACTAGGAGTCTAAAATAAAATTGGGATAACATAGAGAGTGATATTGGGGACTATATGGGTCCAAATAAAAATAGTCACAATTTGCGACCGGGATCGTCGGAACCATTGTTGGGACTAGGAGACGAAACTAATGTGAGATAAGTAGTGGGGACTTGAGTTGTCTCAAGGAAACTATGGGCCGACATGAGGATTAGATTAAAAAAGAAATATGCACCATCAAGATCAAGATTCAATGGTTGAAAATATTAGCACTACTATTGCAAGCACTTGTAAGATCAAATTTAGGAGTTCCGAAGGTAAAGGAAGGAAGAAATGAAGAGGAGGGGGGGGAAGTTACATTGCAGTCCGAGATATCTCAGACCAGCCAAGCAAAAGAGAATAGAGCTTTGAGTGACTCTATGCAGTAAATAGGTTGCCAAGAAAAAATCGGAGCAAAGGGGGCACAAATTGAGACTAACGAAGGCAAAATGGAACCCTCATGGATGTGGGGGTATCATTATTGTGACCCGCGAAATAATGGACTGCCACTTGATCTAGATCCATGACTTATAAAAAATATCAACAACTAGTTGACACTTGTCACGACAGAAATAAAATAAAAGAAAAGAAAAGAAAAGGGAAAAAAAAAAAAGAGAATGAGACAAAACAGGAGAAAAGGGTAGAGAAGGGTTAGCTGGTCAGTTAGGACTGACAAAGTAGGGATTGTCAAGTCTCGACTGTGATCTCATCACTCTGAATTTAAAAAGAAAAAAACAAAGGAAAAAACAAAGGAGTAATGACCGATTTTCTTTTGGACCTTAGATCTGATATTCAAATTTATTGAGGAGATAACATGGTCGTTTTTTGTGATACCAACTCAAACGGCTAACTTTGAATGAATTAGCAACCCAAAATGGAAAGAAACAAAAGAAGGAAAGACACAAAACAATGTATTTGGCAAAGTGTTACTTCGGGGTAACTCGGATTAGATTAGGCCTTGGATTTTTGTCAGATTTGTGGTGGAAAGTCAATTGAAAAAATTGAAGAAAAAGTCTATAAGTTTTTTTTTTCCCACCAAGGTTGCCCCTTGATTACTCAGAGTCAAAGGAGGTGAATGTAAAGCATAGAGTGGCCACAAAGGTTGTCCAAGTTGGTATTAACTACTCGGACTGCATGTATCTGACAAAAATAGGGTCCATGTGCTTCCGGAGAGGCCCATGAGTCAGATAGAGCCTAAGGGGTACGTCGATTCACCTTGGGCAAATGGGAAAGACCCATAGGCTAGGCAGGGCACTAAGATCAACCTGTTTAAGCCAAGGGGGCATCCCGCCTCACTCACAGTTGCATGGGGCAAGTAGATGTTGCTTCAATGCACTAAGGAGAACTCTAGGCTCAACCGAAGTGAAGGGAGGGGAACCGTTGTCAGTTTGGAAACTTGGAGGAGACTCTAGGCTTAGAAAGGAGGTTGTAAGGGCTGGTGAAAGTGACACTGGCTTAGGCAGGTGATCCGCCATAGCCCCCGATCTGTAGCAGAGAGAAAAACGCGAGAAGGGGTCCCCTTAGCCCTCCTAGAGGGAAAAACTTTATAGCCTTAGAGTTAGGAGGCTACCATAGCCATGTAAAACCTGAGAAGGAAGTTTGAGGAAGGCTTGAAGGAAAAGTAAGTCATGGTCAGAAGACAAATGTGCAAGGCAAGAGAGAGTTGTCAATCTCAAAATCAGGATACTAAAGGAGGTGAGTGCGAAAGGAGAAGGTTTCTCTTTTTCTTCTTTTTTTCCTTGTTCTTTTTCCTCTTCCTCCTCTCCTTATTACCTACCTCTCCTTCATCTCCCTCCCTCCTCCTCCTCTCTATTTTCATAAATTTTCCCCACATAACTAACATTCTGGATTTGGGGAAAGTAGATAGTAGTTCCCTCACTAGAGATTAATTTCATTTTTTCTATTATTTTACTTATGAGTGAATCTCCACTTTGATTTTTCCTTCTTTATGCCTTGGGAGTGTTTTTCTCTCTCATTCTCTCCATATTTTCTCAATTTCTTTACTTAGTTGTAAATCGTTACTTGTGTTCTTGCTTCCACTAATATTGTGAGTTTATTTCCTTCATGCATTGTTCATTTCCCCACTTCCTTATGAATCATCACATAATGATTTCTTCAAGCCTTAGGAGTTTGTTTTTCTCACCTGCTCTTCGTGTTTTGTTCTTGACTTAGTTATAAATCGATACTTGTGTTTTTGTTTCCACTAATGTAGTGAGTTTCATTCCTTCATGCGTTGTTCATTTCCTCACTTCTCTGTGAATCATCACTTTGATTTTTGTTTCTATATGCCTTTGGAGTGCTTTGCTCTCTCGTTCTCTCCGTGTTTTGTCAATTTTTTCAGTTAGTTGTAAATCGTTACTCATGTTCTTTCTTCCATTAGTGTTTTGAGCTTCTTTCCTTCATGTATTGTTCATTTTCTCACTTTTTGTGAATCATCACTTTGATATTTGCTTCTTCATGTCTTGAAGTGTTTTTCTCTCTCTTTCTCTCTATATTTTGTCAATTTATTCATGTAGTTGTAAATCGCTACTTCTATTTTTGCTTCCACTAATGTTCTAAGCTTAATTTTTTCATGTATTGTCCGTTTCCTCACTTCCTTATGAATCGTCACTTTGATATTTGCTTCTTCATGCCTTGGGAGTGTGTTTCTCTCACTTTCGCTTCATTTTTTGTTCAAGTGTCCACTTAGTTATAAATCGCTACTTGTATTCTTGCTTTCACCAGTGTCGTGATTTTCTCTCTCTTTCTCTTCGTATTTTGTATTTTTTTCGCTTAGTTGTAAATCGCTACTTGTGTTTTTGCTTTCACTAGTGTTGTGAGCTTATTTCCTCCATGTATTGTTCACTTCCTCACTTCCTTGTGAATCGTCACTCTGATCTGTCCTTCGTCATGCCTTGGGAGTATTTTTCTTTTCTTTTCTCTCCATGTTTTATCAATTTTTTCACTTAGTTGTAAATCATTATTTGTGTTCTTGCTTCCAATAATATTGTGAGCTTATTTTATTCAAATATTGTCAATTTCCTCACTTCGTTGTGAATCGTCACTTTGATTTTTGCTTCTTCATGCCTTGTGAGTATGTTTCTCTCACCTTCTCTCCATGTTTTGTTCAAGTCTCCACTTAGTTATAAATCGATACTTATGTTTTTGTTTCCACTTGTATTGAGAGTTCTTTTCATTTATGTATTGTCAATTTCCTCACTTCCTTTTAAATCGCCACTTTCATTTTTTCTTCTTCATGCCTTAGTTGTGTTTTTCTCTCCCTTTCTATCCATGTTTTGTCAATTTTTTCACTTAGTTGTAAATCGCTACTTGTTTTCTTGCTTCCACTACTATTGTGAGTTTCTTTCCTCAATGTATTGTCCATCTTGTGAATCGTCATTTGAATTTTTGCTTCTCCATGCCTTGAAAGTGTTTTTCTCTCTCTTTCTCCCCATGTTTTGTCAATTTTTTCACTTAATTATAAATCACTACATGTGTTTTTGCTTTCACTAGTGTTGTAAGTTTATTTCGTTCATATATTTTTTTATTTTCTCACTTCCTTGTGAATCGTCACTTTGATCTTTGCTTCTTCATACGGCGAGAGTGTTTTTCTCTTCCTTTCTCTCCATGTTTTGTCAATTTCTACACTTAGTTGTAAATCACTACTTGTATTCTTGCTTTCACTAGTGTTGTGATATTTTTCCTTCATGTATTGTTCATTTCTTCACTTCTTTGCGAATCGCCACTTTGATCTTTGCTTCTCCATGCGTTGGGAGTGTGTTTCTCTCACTTTCTCTTCATGTTTTGTCAATTTCTTGATCGCGACTTGTGTTCTCGTTTCCACTAGGGTTATGAGTTTCTCTCCTTGATGTCCTGTCCATTTACTCACTTCCTTGTAAATCGCCACTTTGATTTTTGCTTCTTCATGCCTTGGGAGTGTTTTTCTTTCTCTTTCTCTCCTAGTTTTTTGTCAATTTCTTCACTTAGTTGTGTATCGCTACTTGTATTCCTGCTTTCACTAGTGTTATGAGTTTTTTGCTTCATATATTATCCATTTCCGTACTTCTTTGTGAATCGTCACTTTAATCTTTGCTTCTTTTTGTCTTGGGAGTGTTTTTTTTCCCCTCTCTTGCCATGTTTTGTTAATTTCTTCACTTAGTTGTAAATCGCTACTTGTGTTCTTGCTTCCACCAGTGTTGTGAGCTTCTTTACTCCATGTATTGTTAAATTATTCACTTCCTTGTGAATCATCGCGTTGATTTTTGCTTCGTAATGCCTTGGGAGTGTTTTTCTCTCGCTTTATTTTCATGTTTTGTCAATTTGTTCACTTAGTTGTAAATCATGACTTGTGTTCTTGCTTCCGCTAGTGTTGTGAGTTTCTTTCATTCATATATTGTCAATTTCCTCACTTCCTTACGATGTCGTCACTTTGATTTTTGCTTCTTCATGTCTTGGGAGTGTTTTTCTTTCCATTTCTCATTATGTTTTGTCAATGTAAATCACTACTTATGTTATTGCGTCAACTAGTGTTATGAACTTGTTTCCTTCATGCATTGTCAATTTCCACATTTCCTCGTGAATCGTCACTTTGATATTTGTTTTTTCATGTCTTGGGAATGTTTTTTTTTCCCTTTCTTTCCATGTATTGTCAATTTATTTCCTTAGTTGTGAATTGCTACTAATGTTCTTCCTTCCATTAGTGTTTTGAGCTTCTTTCCTTTATGTATTGTTTATTTTCTCACGTCCTTATGAATCGCCACTTTGATTTTTGTTTCTTAAAGCCTTTTGAGTGTGTTTCTTCCACTTTCTCTCCATGATTTGTTCAATCGTTCACTTGATAGTAAATCGCTACTTGTGTTTTTGCTTCCACTAGTATTGTGAGCTTCTTTCCTTTATGTATTTATCAATTTTCTCATTTCCTTGTGCGTCGTCACTTTGATCTCTGTTTCTTCAAGCCTTGGGAGTGTGTTTCTCTCACTTTTTTTACATGTCTCGTCAATTTCTTGTGTAAATTGTTACGTTGGTTTTGCTCCCACTAGTGTTGTGAGCTTCATTCTACCATGTCTTATGAATTCCCTCACTTGGTTGTGAATCGTCACTTTTATTTTTGCTCCTACTACTCATATGTGTATTTTTTGTTATCTTTCTCTCCTTGTTTTTGTCAACTTTAACCACTTGGTTGTAAATCACTACTTTGATTCTTGTTTCAACTAGTGTTGTGGGTTTCATTCCTTCGTGTATTGTCTATTTTCGATCCTGGTTGTGAGCCGCCACTTTGGTCCTCGCTTCTTCTTACCTTGCTCCCATGTTTTCCTCATCATTTCTTCATGAATAGACAGTATAGACAATCCTTCTACTTTTGAGTGATCGACATTTGGCTGCAAACTGTTGCGGGATGGGTGACGTGCGCTTGACTGTGAACCGCTGCAGAATAAGGGACTAGGTATTTCACTGTTGTTGTTGAAACCACAATTTCAATCACAGGCGAAGGTCTAGCTTTGAACCGTCGAGTGTTTGACACAACCTAGGGGTGCCCGAACCAGCTTGTGCCAAACAGGGGTCGTGGGGGCTGAAACTTGGCAGGCCCCATATCTGAGGCAACCTGCAAAGTTTCGTGACTAACTTGGTTCGTTTTCCCACAAAACAGAAAATGGATTTTCCCCAACTGTTCACTTAGAGCTACGGACGAAGTCCAAAACAGGCAAGTAGGGACAAATGGTGGCAGAACGGGACAGGGATTTAGTGAGGATGTCTCATAGGGATAGGCAAGGGGTCTACAAAGTTACGGGGTCAACAAACGTCGTTTGGGGCAGCAAACGGAAATCTTAGTTTTTTGCCCCTCCCTAACTAAGAAAATCAGCAAAAATCGAAAATCTGCAAATTTGAGTTTTCTGCGAATCCGAGCTTTGGATGACAAAAATGGGCAGGGACTGGTGCTTAGAAGTAAGAGGACGCCCGACATCAACCATTGTGCACCTTCTCCTTCCTTCATCTCCAACACCTATCCGCCATGGTTAACGACCTTACACATTTTTCTTCCTCCACCTCCATCATCCATCCACTATAGGCAACCACCTTCCTCCTCTACCTCCATCACCCATCCATCATAGCAAACCACCTTACACCTTCTTCTTACTCCACCTCCATCACCGATTCACCATAGTCAACCACCTTGCACTTTCTTCCTCCTCCATCTCCATCACCCATCTTCCATAGCTAACCACCTTACACCTTGTTCTTCCTCCACCTCCATCACCCATCCACCAAGCCAACCACCTTGCACCTTCTTCCTCGTCCACCTCCATCACACATCCACCATAGTCAACCACCTTGCACCTTTTTCCTCCTCCACCTCGATCACCCATCCACCATAGTCGACCACCTTGCACCTTCTTCCTCCTCCACCTCCATCACCCATCCACCATAGCCAACCACCTTGCACTTTCTTCTTCCTTCATCTCCGTCACCCATCTTCCATAGTCGACCACCTTGCACCTTCTTCCTCTTCCATCTCCATCACCCACCCACCATACTCAACCACCTTGCACCTTCTTCCTCCTCCACCTTCATCACCCATCCACCATAGCCAACAACCTTGCACCTTCTTCCTCCTCCACCTCCATCACCCATCCACCATAGCCAACCACCTTGCACTTTCTTCTTCCTTCACCTTGGGCACCCATCAACCATTGCCAACCACCTTGCACCTTCTTCCTCCTTCACCCCCATCACCCATCATAGCGAACCACCTTGCACCTTCTTCCTCCTCCACCTCCGTCACCTGTCCACCATAGCCAACCACCTTACACCTTCGTCTTCCTCTACCCCCATCACCTATCCATCATAGCCAACCACCTTGCACCTTCTTCCTCCTCTACCTTCATCACCCATCCACCATAGCCAAGTACCTTGCGCCTTCTTCTTTTGCCGCTCGGCCACCTCCATACATAATCTTCTTGATCTTAGTAAGGAGTGTAGGTCTATCATCTATGTACCCTAAAGGGGGCTTTAGGTAAAGAGATAGGGGTTTGGCTAGTACTTAGGTCTCTCTCTCTCTCTCTCTCTCTCTCTCTCTCTCTCTCTCTCTCTCTCTCTCTCTCTCTCTCTCTCTCACACACACACACACACACAAAAAAGAAGTGGCAGTGTATATTTCCATGTACTGGCGGCAGATTCATGCCGATTTTTATCATCCTACCGATGGAAGTAGCCCATCTCTCTCTCTCTCTCTCTCTCTCTCTCTCTCTCTCTCTCTCTCTCTCTCTCTCTCTCTCTCTCTCTCACACACACACACACACACACACACACACACACACACATATTCATCAATACTCTTGCCCTACCTTCACTTTCTTAGTTTAGGCCTTTCATTCCTTCTTCATCCCGGCGTGTGACTAACCCATCCCCGCTCACTTATCACATTGTCAGGGAACGAACGGTGAAAAAACTGTGATCTCACTTGGTGGAGAAAGAGGGCAAGGGAAGGGTTGTCGGTCCCTTGTGTCACCAAGAGGAAAGAAGGACTTGAGGATTGAAAAAACTCGTTGATCAAGAGAAGGTCAGTGGACTTGACCAACACCCCGAATGCATGAGGATGAGAAAAGGATGAAGAGGAACCAGAAAGAATAAATATGCATGAAAGATTATGTGTTGACCCCAAATGGGGGTTGTGTTTGTTTCCTATATTGCATTCAACATGCAGGTGAGTGAACCATTAAAGCTCTTTGTGCAAGACTGCACTCGGCGAGACCGGGTAGCGAAAGGGATGACCCAATAAAGGGTTGTGATCGTAACTTTGACCCATGGATAAACCTTTGTCGTGTGTTGTTTTCCTTGGATGGGACTGAATGATAGGAATGGGGGATGGACGAAATGACTAAAGACGTCGCATGACTGTTTGGGCGGGGCCCCGAAAAAACTAAGGGGTATGTACGCGAACATTGTCACGAAGTCTGTGAGTGCATGACCAGCACGATGTGTTTAGATGTGATAACTTAGTCGGCATGGGACATAGGACAAGGAGGCACCCTGGTGATCCGGGACGCGTCACGCGACTTGGTCGACAGGCCTAAGCTGAGGCGCGAGTCCATAGCCTCAGGGGCAGCGTTAGGCATCGCCCCTAGGGAATGGGCGCGGGACCCAAGGAGGACGCTTGGCCTGTGCACAAAAGAAGATGAACTTTCAACGAACTCTCTGGACTGCTTATGCATTGGAAAAAGCAATTGTCTGCGAACATAATAAGAGAGTCACAATGAACACTTGCCTAGATTAGCGAAGCTACAACCTCAACGCGAGGGTTGAGCTACATCCCCAATGTCAAAACTCTATCGCTAGTTGGCCCATTCTCATCCATCTCAAATCACTAGGTGGGTGTGACCCTGAGACAAAGTGCCCCATGCTAGGAAGATGCATGCTGGCTACTCCATGGCAAGGAAGGGTCTACTAACATGAAGCAAGGATCACTTCCAATGGACCAAGAGGGACGGGCTCCACCAATTCAGGATACTGGAGAATGGGTTGGAACGTCGG
The DNA here is from genome assembly GCA_003427395.1 of Chara braunii. Lineage (NCBI taxonomy): Eukaryota > Viridiplantae > Streptophyta > Charophyceae > Charales > Characeae > Chara > Chara braunii. Next base: position 5,745,098 of record BFEA01000021.1, read on the forward strand.
GTTTTTCGGCCTGAATTGTCGATTGTCAAGCTGCCACTTGACCCTATTGAGTGGCAATGGCGTGTGCCCACACGCACCCGCTTTGCGGCCTCGAAACTAAACACCTTTTCAAACTCACCGTCAAAGCCACCTATTGGATTCTGAGGGTTAAAAGGAACTTAAGGGGCGTGGTGAATGACAGGCGGCAGAGGCATCTAAATGTCGATCGCCAAGCACTCAAGCCTATTCATGGATTCCAAGAGGCTAATTATAAACCTGCAAAGATCACATCTTTGCAGTGGCAGATTGCTCACCGTTGCCTCCCCACCAACGATTGGTTTGTTGACCACACACGCTTATAGCAGCAGGGCAAGGCACTTCCTTGGTGCCACAAATGCCTGCTGGCCTTCCCTGCCCAGAAAAATCGCAGAAAAATTCGATCACATTTTCTTACAGTGTCCATCATCAATCCTGACGTGGAGGTGGTGGGACCGAATCTGGCGGCAGATGGACTTGGGTTCGACCTGGCCATGGGAGTGGAGGTCCCTTTTGGCAGGACACACACCGACCTTACTTGAGGATACCCTCACAGGGAACATCTACCGGGTGGGAAGGAGAGTAATTATATGGGCACTTTGGTGGCAACGATGCGTGTTGGCAATGGAGGGGGTGAGAATGGAGGGGGAAGAGGTGCGGGAATAGATCGGGCAACACATGCAAGCGGCCACGAAACAACAATGGTTGAAAATGAGGCAGATGTTGGACACACCCAACACCGAACAAGACATCTCCAAGCGAATAACACAATTCAGCAAGGAATGGTTGGGGGGTGACAACGAAGGTTGGATAGTAGAGGTGGTCTGGACACGGAACGATGTAAGGGACAGGGAGGATGAACAGCAGAATCAAGAGGATCGGGGGGAGAGACCCCACAAGGACTACCACTTCTATTTCAAGGAGTGGACATTTGTCGACCCCAGCATTGCCATGCGGTCATCGGCTCAATTTCTGGATTTGTTTCCTCCCCACCCCCTTTCTCTGGTGGAAGTCATGTAAGATGGAATAGACTAATGTGCTGAACAGTATAGGAGAGGCACAAGTACAGAGAGAGCAAGGGGGTTGCCAATACCCCCCAGTGCCCTCTATGCCCCTCTGCGTCGCGCCCGACCCAGGATCAATACTTAGTGAAGTAGATGATATTTGCTTAAGTGAAGTAGCTGATATTTGCTTACTAGCAAAAGTAACTCAAATGTAGCCATATGTATTTTCTTATCATTGTATAATTGGGACGTTGAACCCGGTTTGCAGCAGGTGTAGCTCCCTACCAATAGATTGGAGCCCCTGCCTGGTCTACTAGGGGGATGTGCAGCATCACCCTCTCTAGTAACCAGAAAGGATTTCTAAAAAAAAAAAAAGAAAAAAAAAAAGCTATGGCAGACCTCTCCTCCAGCTTGGCTATGGACTCCACCCCTCTAGGAGGGCTATGGTGCTCCTACCAGCCTCTCCATTACCTCCTACAGTCTAAGAGGTACAACAACGCCCCTCGCAAGGCTAGCGCCACCCCTTTCTTTCTCCCTATAGCCTCCCTCTTGCCAAAGAGTTCTCCCTTGCCTCCCCAGGGGCAGCGCTCCACCTTGCCTCACCTGCACTTAGCCTAGGGCTCAACCGACCCCATCTAGGCTTGCCAAGGAATACAAGGAGCAACTGTGGTTGAGCAGCCATCCTTCCTTGCCTTTATTGGCTGGTTGCGGCCTTAGGACAATCTCTAGGCTTCCCATATCTTATTATGGGAGAGTTGAAGTACCTCCCAAGACTCAAGTTGGCTTCTTGGGTTAGTTGGGTGTACCTGGCCTTGCATAGGACCTGGTACATGCAATCCAAGAGGGGCATTCACACTGCCTAGTGCACCTCAAGAGTTTTACTTTTGAGGTGAGCTTTGTTGACAGAATTTCCCAGAGCCTTTCGAAGTCAGATTCCGCACCGATGAGGTCCTCATTCCACACCGCCTGCCACCAAGGGATAGCTACTTGAGAAGGGGTTTTCAAGTTGTGTCCATGTTGCTGGTATTCCAAGGATATTGAGTAGTCACCAAGGCTCGGAGTTGTTTCACCCTCCGATTTTGCTGACCAACTCCAAGCCGCTGAATCAATGCAGAGTTGGTTGAGAAGTAACCCCCCTACCAGGTGTACAGTCGGGTTGATGGCCTCTTGCCCCGCACTGACAAGACCCTGGCCTGAGCTGGGTTGTCCCAAAATAGGATAGTGTCCTCCTCAACTAGGCACAGAGTGTTTGTCAGTCTTTCACTGCACCACCGTTCGACCCGCCTGAAGCCGTTGGGCAGGATGTCCAATACTTTCCACAAAATGTTGTGTTCCCTCTCTTGATTTGGCACGTACCACGTGCCTACTGGATCCAGCCCCCTTGTCCCTTGATCTGGCTTATTTCTAAGGCCAGATCTCACTCAAAACAAAACCAAGTAGGCCTTGATGCAAGTTAGAGTCCTTAGGAACCAAAACATTTACAAGAAATGAAAATTCAAGAAAAAATATTACTTTACGAACAACAAGAAACTGTCGAATCACCTCCCCAATCAGCAGACATCCAGGACCTTAGGAACCAATTGCTTACCATTGTCCAAAATTGTTGGCAAGGCTACCTTATAAGGAGCAAGTTATCCAAACATCGGTCAGAAGGATATATCGATTCCTATTTTTTTCCCCTTACTCAAGCCAAGGTTAAAAGAACAAATATAGAAGCCTTAATAGATCCTCCTATGTCTCCTCACCTTAAGCCGGTCTCGTCGGTAGGTAGCCTAAAAGTAGCCTACGACTTTTTCAAAAACTTTACACATTCACGGTGGATTCGGGATAGCGGAACAAGAAACTTAGAGTTTCCTTGAACCCCTAACACAACATTTAACTCAGGAGCATAAGGAGAAAATGGAAGAGCCAATCACCAAGAACGAGATTTGGACAGCCCTACTGCAAATGCATGAGGATAAAACCCAAGGGGTTGATGGTCTCCCAAAAGAGTTCTGGGAGGCTATGTGAGAATCAATGGCAGAGGACCTTTTAAAATATTATAATCAGATTCATGGCTCAAGAACTATGGGGGAAATTGTGGGACAAGGAGTCATAACACTATTATACAAAAAAAAAGATAAAACCAATATAAGGAACTATAGACCAATCACCTTATTGACGGTGGTCTACAAAATGCTAGCTAAGGTTATTGCTAATATATTCATTCCAGTTATGACAGACATATCCATCCTTCTCAAACATGATTTATTCACGGGAGAAACATACAGGACAATGTTCTGCTAGTTAACGAAATGATTAAGCTATCTAAGCGAAATAAACACAACACGACGTTTATATTCATAGATTTTGAAAAAGTTTATGACCATGTGGATTGGCGCTTCCTAGATGCATGCTTAGCTAAGCTAAAATTCGGACCTAGGATAAGGAAGTGGATGCAAATACTCCATTTCAATGCTACTACCCAGGTTCAAGTCAATTGTCTATTATCCCCTGAGATTCTTCTTAAAAAATCAGTAAGGCAAGGGGACCCATTAACTTTTTTTATCTTTATAATCATTATGAAAGTTTTAGGGGCTGCTCTTAGGGAAAACCACAATCTTCAACGTTTGCGGATCGCAAACATACCTGAGGAAACAATTCTTATTTACTCTATGTTTGCTGACGATTTAACTATTATGATGGAGGCTTCTTCGACTAATTTTGAGGAAATTAAAGCAATAATGGTTAAATTCTCTAATCTCTCAGATATGCTAGCAAACTGGGGTAACAAAGCGCAGGGATGGTGGATTCACTCTCAAGGGGATAGACCACCAGAACTCCCTAGGATTACATGGTTACCTCTAGAGGCTCTTATCAGGGTATTAGGGGTGATTCTCACATCCCAAGGGAAACTTAATTCGAACGATTTATGGATTTCTTCACCAGCATTAGAAAAAATGAAGTTGTGGAAAAATAAACATACATCTATATTTGGCAGAGCATTATTAATCAATAATGTTGTTTTAGCCTCGATTTGGTATAAAGCAATTTTGTGGTCACTTGGTAAGAAAACTACAAAGGAATTACAAAGGCAACTCTCAACTTTTCTGTGGCGAGGAGATCATGAGTCACCACACGTGATCCCAAGAGTAGCCTGGCAGACCTTAATCCAACCCAAAATTAAAGGGGATTTGGGGCTTATTGACCCAAAAATTCAATGTCAGGCCTTGACACTTCAAGTATTGACGCGTTTAATTTTAGTTACGGATCTTCCATGACAAGATATGACATTGGAGCAAATTCGTAGATTCACCCTCCAAACTACCAAGGAAGTGAACTCTCTTACATGGGTAGAAGATAGGTATTGGATCATTCCTCGTTCCCAAATGCAGCATATTGGGTCAGGGACAAGATGGGCGGTTATGAGAAACCTGAGTTTGGATGGTTTATGGTCTAGTCTATTGAAATTTAGGCGTGAGTTGCCTTTACCTAGCAAGTCCCCGCCGACAAGATATGAGGAAGTCCTACGCCAACCATTATTTGGTAATCAATGAATCACAAATCAAAATGGGAGGGTCTTCATAAGTTTTGATTCCCCGTGGTCCACGTGGGTCAAGAATGAAATAGTAAGAATTAAAGACTTGTGGGATCAGAGAACAAGAATTGGAAGGCAATAGATAAACTCAGGAAAGAAATTAAGTATGCACACAAACTTCTGGATAAGTCGGATTAAATTCTTTCAGCCATTCCCCTGCCCTGGATAGGCGTCTTAAAAAAAGGCCCTGTGTTTCGGGTTGCAGACTGGGTGTGTATAAATCAACAAGATGATTTAAAGACAGTAGGACAAATCTTGGATGTACATGAGGAGGAAGCCCTTGTGAATATTTTCAAAATCCCCAAAGATAATACGATCTCTAAAAGAGATCAGGATAGGGTAATTTTATTCTCCTTCAATGTAATATGTAGGGTGAGGACTTTATATGTCACAACAACAAAGGAATGGATAATGTTCCTTCCCCATCTTCCCATTCCGAACCTTCCCCTGGACCCTGCTGACTGGATATGGCGTGCAAAAAGGAGGTGCAAACCCCTGAGATTACAATCCTTGTCAGTTAAGGCGACTTATAGGCTATTGCATCCCAAAATAAAAGTTCAAAAAATTGTACAAGGCGGATGGCAAAGGCACCTGAACATCTATGAGGATTTGCTCAAACTAGTAAGGTGGTGCCAAAGACTTAGGGAGAGGCCGGCTAAGTTTGCGTCCTTGCAATGGAAGATAATGCATAGGTGTTTATCAAGGAATGACTGGATAATAGACCACTCCACATTAGAACAGAGGGAAGTGACGTTACCGTGGTGCAACTCCTGTGTACAGACCTTTCCCAGAAGGAAAATCAGGGAAACAATTGAACATATTTTTATGCAATGCTCGGGATTTGTCTTACTGTGGCGTCGATGGGACTATGTGTGGCAAAGGTTTACAGGCCTGGAATGACCGTGGGATTGGAGGGCAATCATTTTGGGGCATTGGAACCCTTTGCTGATCGAGCTATTTAATTTTCAACATAATTTCTTTCATTTGGGAAGGAAAGCGGTCTTTTGGGCTCTGTGGCACAAAAGATGCATCAACGAAATGGAAGGAGTGAAAATTGAAAGTCAAGAGATGACATAAATAATCCAACAGTTTGTCAAAACTGAAATCAGAAGCCAATGGGATAAGACGAAAAATAAGCTCACAGAGTTCAAACAGAAAATAGATATCCAACAACGAATTCAAAAATTTAATTTGGAATGGTTAGGGGATCCTTCAGGGGAGAAACTGGGGGAGGTAGTATGGTCGGGAGGGGAAGGGGAGCAGGTGTGGTTTAAGCGGGATTATCAAATCACCTTTCAAAACTGGTTTGACATACAACCAGGAGCTTCCTTGCGATCACCTGAGTACTTTGCTGATCCCTTCCCTCCCTCTACACTTGCATTGGTGGATCTTGAGTGGTTTGGGGGGGGAGAAGAAGGATAAGCTCCGAAGAGGGAGGCTAGAAATATCATTCTCATCAGGCGGTCATAATTCTGACTGAAGAGGCACTCCTACATTAGATCCAGTTTTTAGCACCTGCAATAGTTTTTTCTGAGAATGGGTTGGTTTCCTTTGTGAAAAAAAAGAATACACAGGGGGTAGCGAGGTAGTGAGCCTGGTTATCAGAAATAGAAGAGATTTAGCAATAGGACGTTGGACCCGGTTTCCAGCACAGGGGTTAGTGAAACTATTTCTCATCGCATTTTATGGATTCTCACAATGTAAGGGACACTGGACCCAGTTTTCAGCAGATGTTGCTCCCCACTGATAGATTGAGCCTTAAAAATAATAATAATAATAATAAGTTAGAGTCCTTAGGGTTCTAACGAACACCTCAAGTGCATCTACTACCCAATTTTAGGTTGGGTGCGCTCGTTTTTGTCTTTTCTTTCTTTTGTTTTATTTCCATTTTGAGGTGACAACTCATTCTAGAATTGCCCGTTATGTGTTGGGACCACCACAATGCTTCTTTTATTTCAACCATCGATCTCATCTCAAGATAGATGGCTAAAATAAATCTGAAAAAAACCATATGAGGCGAAAGTCTCACGTACACTAAATTTTTCCTTTTCCTTTTTCTTTTCTTTGTTTTCTTTTAGATTTTTAGAATCTAGTCCGATTTCCGACTAGGTTCCTCCAGACTTGCTAGCCGTTCGACAATTGTCCTCCTCATTTTAATTTTCTTTATATATATATATATTATATATATATATATTTCCATCTGGTGTGGGTGAGTGATAGTCTACTTTGATTTTGGTTAAGGTAGATTATCATTTACAGTGTAATCAGTGAGGGGATTCTGCAGACTATTGAGGGTTCAGCCTCCTGATGAGTCGGTGAAACTCCAACGAAACAGTTTGTCACAGCCCCTCGTTTGTTGTCCTCTTCTCTCTCTCTGCCTACGGTTTTACCGAGCAGTTCTGTTTGTGACGATATATATAT
>BFEA01000021.1:5794428-5804811 GCA_003427395.1 Chara braunii
GAGAGAGAGAGAGAGAGAGAGAGAGAGAGAGAGAGAGAGAGAGAGAGAGAGAGAGAGAGATTTGCAAACGTCTTTTCGCAAACGTCTCTTCAGTTTCACTGCATCTTCTGCTGCTGCCCACCTCCTCCGCTGCACTGCGGCGGGTTCACTTGTTATCATAACAGGAGGATCTAGAGCAGATGCTGTTGAGATCAAAAGGTTGGTGACTCACTTCTAGTGTACCAGTTCTAGCGCCTCGCCACACCACCCCCAGAATGTGCAAAATGGAGCATGCATCTTCCTCAAAAACCCAGAAAGAAACACCTGCCATTGATTTTGTCTTTTCCACTCTCCAGGAGTGGTCAGGTGATGCCCGTAGTATCCTAGGTTGTCAAGCTGAAGGACAAGACGACCCTGGCCTGTGGAGTGGGAAACGTCATGCCTACCACGTCACGGCGACTTTGATCGACATACGCTGGGTACAGTTCTTTTGGTCATTTTTTAATTTCCCCCCTTTACAGCGGAACCTATCCTACGTCCCCGACTTCTTTTGGGATTTTGTCGTTGACGGAAATGCGAATTCAAAATTGCAAAAGTTGGGGTACTCGGAATTTAGCACTCTACCCCAGTCCCCCCCTAGGGTTGGGCAGGTCGCGCATTTCATTTTGCGGCATGTATATGGCTGCAAGTTTTGGAGTACGGTGTTCGTACCGGTGGCTTAAACTACGAGCACCTTTCCCGTATATTGGCCGTGGGCCCCTCACCGCGACTTTCGGAGACCCGGAACACAGCACGGGCTGCCAACGAAACCAACGGCGGCCCAGGCCCGGAAGTTGCCCGTGTTAACGGTCGTGTAATTGTTTTTCAAGCAGGGAAAGGTGCTGGCGGTTTAAACCCTTTTAGGGGCCTTATTATTAAACCACAAGAGTGCTTGTCTCAAATCGTGCAGCGGGGAGGGTTGGGGAGGGAGGGGGGGGGGCAGGCATTTGTCGGCCTCCTTGGCAAATCGGATGGACGTTTATTTCAGTGGATTTTGCGCCGGGACTACCTTGTGGCAATGAGAGCCACAATAGGGCACACTGGTTATGTTCGAACTGCCACTGGGCGGCGGGCTTCTCTGAAGTGTGCGCTTGTCAACGAGGAGGCCAGCGGGCAGTTCTCTCACAGCCGTTAGCGGTCTACTGAGTTCACTCGAGTACAACATATGGTCATTATTGCTGTATCTAGATCCAAGTTGTCCGTTCAGTTCTAAGGACTGTACATTGTGTTTGGGTGAACACAGTAGTAGGGTAGTTGGTAGGAAGAAAAACCTGGTTGCCGTCATGGACAGTTGGATTGCGATCAGGACAGTTCACATAGGCGACATGATGTTTTTATTCCAGCTGCAACTTGTCCTCATGTTGGGCAAGTCCTGCGTCAGGGATGAAGACGGTTCGGCAAGTTAAGTTTGGCTTCAGTCGTTGAACCGCAAGTACACTGCCGCAGGCAAACGTCAGAACCTGAAAGTAGTCATTCTGAAAAGTTCGGACGAACAGTGCTACTGGACCAAAATGGCTGGCAGCACCAGCGTAAATGATGTAAGGGACATTGGACCCGGTTTCAAGCAGGTGAGGCTCCCCACCAATAGGAGCGTCCTAGTAGGGGATCACTTAAATTAGGAGGATGCTATTAATCTGCCTCGGTGAAAAGAGGCTCGGATGTACTGGCGGTTTAAGTCCATCAATCGGTTAGTGGTCCCCAACATTGACATGCCCAAAGCTGTAAGGCGGTAGGTGCAACTGTTCTTCGGTGTGACAAATGAGCGGTTATGGATCTGTCTGTAGCGTTAGCATTGTACCCCGTATGGACATTATGGCTTCAATTGGAGTGAAAGTTGTGCCAAATGCAGCTATAATGACTGTATGTTCTATCGGAGGGTAAAATATAGTTTGGATTGTTAGGTGTATATATGTGGTAATGACTTTTGCTCAGCACTTGTCACCCCCCCAGTCCCTCACCTTAGGCTGTTCCCAGCCACGATCGGCATGCTCGTCGGGCAAGGCCATGCCATTACTGAAGGTGGTCTGTTTATGGATGTGTCCGTCGAAGAAGTCATGGCGGAGTTAGGGCATGCTCATACTAGGACTTCCGTCGACTTACCTGACAGAAATCAAGGCCAAGTTCAGTCACAGAAGTCCCAGCGTGAGTACGGGCCTTGTTGTTTCTGCAACGCGATAAATGTGCATGCCTTGAGTCTTTTTTTCCCCTTTTTTTTCTAAAAACCACTACCCCCGAGCCTCGTTTTGCCGAGGTGGAGTCGAACTGTGCGCCAATGGGGTGCTGAAGCTCCAACACGGCATGTTTTTTTTCTGTTGACTGGCGCCGCCAGCCTTTGTTGTCCAGTTTCGCCCAGCCTCTGCCGGCCTCCGAAGAATGGGGAGCAGGCTACTTTTAAGACTTAGCCTCACAGCGTGAAAGGTAGTGGTGGTCCAAACCACCAATACCTTTGCCCGAAACAGAAAACAGGCTGCCGACGAAAGTTATCAACGGCGGCCCGATTCCATTTGGCTTCCGGATATTGGATATATCAGCCCGGGTTTGATTTTCAAGTGGGGAAAGGTACTGGTGGTTTAAGCCCAGGTTGCTGTAGAGGTTGGATGCTAGATGTACGTCAGTCACCTTCGGTAATCGGCCATGTGGTTATCCATATGGGCTGTAGAGGTCCCTATTCCCTATTATGAGACTCCGTGCTTATTTGTCCCTGGCGCACCCCGCCTACCCCCATAATCCTACCACAGTGTCGACCACTCAGGATTATCACCCTCCAGTCGTCTCGACGGGGGTGACCTGACCGAACAGCGGTTGTAGGCACCAGGGCTAAGCAGGACCCCACCTACCCCACTCAGCCCTGATTGAAGCGTAGTCAGACGAGGCCTTTCCCCCACGGTTACTTCGGGCGCTAGGTATAGAGGTTCTTCTACAAGTCCCATAGCTGGACCTATTCCTATCCCCCCTAAGTTGTTCTATTGTTCGTTGTATGTACCGCTGTTGTTGCCATTGCGACCTAGAGGTTCTAGCCTATTATCAGTAGATGTAGGGCCCCCTATCTGACCCTCTCTACCCATAGACGTCCCGCTAGACCCCTCTCTAGTCGCATTATTGTGATTGTATCATTTGTTATTGTGATCTTTGTCGGTTGTATGCCATTCGTCAACGCGGGAAGCAGGCCATCCCACCGTTATCTATCCTAAGAGAGTCCCTACTGCAAGATCCACCCTAGAGTCGTTATCCCGAACAGCACCGGTCACAGTCATCTGTATGTACTAGACCCCCCAAACGTTCCTCTTACCTCTATCATCGACCGGGTTTATTCTGGTTTATACCCCAGGGGGCCCCTACCTCGGAGCTCTTGTACCTCATTCCCCCCATCTAATGGGACCCCCCTATTTTGTCCCACTTGCAGCCCTGCCCCCACCCGAAGGTAACCAACTCGCATGATCTATGCCTTAACAGTTCCTTGCATGCATCCCAGCTACGTCTGTGCAAGTATGATCTGCCCCGCCTGATCAGATTTGAACCCTCGACCTCGTCCGTACAGCTCCTAGCTCAAACCCACTGAGCTACCATGACAACTACCGTCTTCTCCCCGAACATAACGCATATGTGTTGTAAATGAATACCACACATAGGTTGCTTTCTATTTGTATACAGCACGTATGTTCTGTTCGAACAGGTCTTATTTTCGAGTACAATGCATGTGTTCTATACGAGTTTTCGATCTTTTTCGGAAACTCGAATACAACACATGCGTTATGGTCAGAGGACGACGGTAGTCTGTTCATGCGCTGCACTAGACCCGGGGACAAGTATGCAATCATCGGACCACCCCCATGGACCACGAACATCAGGCAAACCTCTCATAGCCTAGACCCAACATACAACAACCATTGACTGAACGAATCCCTTTGGTGGTACCGACTGTGTTTGTAGTCCTTTCCATGCACCAACCCAAGGGGTGTGTGTGAACAGCTGTGCGTCCGTTAATGGCCGTCGGTGTCCATGCGCAAGGCTGCAGAGTTTTGAACCCACGACCTCAGACGACAATGCTCTTTTCCAATTTTCCAACCGGTGCTCTGCCCACGGAGCTACTAGGCAAAGAGAACTGGATTTAGCGGCTGAATCTGGACGTGTTTGTGGAGAGGTGTCGATACTTGCAATTGATCTGCTTTTCTGCATCTCTGCGTAAAACACATCCAGATTCAGGTGCTCTATCCAATTTTGGACTTTATTCTGCATACCTGTGCACTGCTTAGCCAACTAAGCCAAGGTCTTTTTTTTTTTTTTTTTTTTTTTTTTTTGGGTTGTAAAAAGGGCGACAACCCTCACCAGCACTCTAGCGTTCTGTATCTGACCGCAACCACAGCATAGGGGATTTTTTTTTCGGCGGCCCCAGGTAATTTAGAATGCTTTGATTCTGGTGGTCATCTGAGTGTTTCTGGATTCGAACTTGGGTCTGATTCATGTTTGAACAGTTCAGGGGGGGTGTATTGACTGAGCCAAGGGGCCCATTTTGGTTTCTTCATTTGTTTTCGTATGGGACAGATGGCCCCACTGAGGGCACAGTCTCACGCGCACCTCCTCATACAATGTATCTGTGATGGCTATCATCACGGCGTTAGCGAAGTTTTTTTTCTTTTTTTTCTGTTTTTTTTTTTCTTTTTTTTTTTTCTTTCTTTCTTTTTTTCTGGATGGGACTGCCGTCTTTATCTTCTCTTTTTTTTTTCCTTTCTTTTTTTTTTTTTTTTTTGTGTGTGTGTGTTTTTGGACGGGACTGCCGTCTTTTTCTTCTTTCTCTTTTTTTTTTTTTCTTTCTTTTTTTTTGGGTGGGACGACTGTGAGTACCAGAAAAGAAACTAGAATGAGATCCAGGCTCGACAAAACTCGGTGCGCAGTGAAATTCAGGTTCGGCAAATAAGTGCGGCCTCCTTTTTTTTTTTTTTTTTCTTTTTTTTTAATAGGCCTCCTTTTTCCTCTCCCGCAGTTGGCTCTTTTGGTTTTCTTTGTTTTCCCCAAAAACTCAACCCCAAAAATCTCGTGTATTTGTCCCCCCCCTCTCCTCGGCTTTCACGTTCCCATTAACTGTCGATATAACAGACCGGAGTCCCTCTCTCGTCTTCCTCCTCCCTCCTCCTCCTCCTCTTGTCTCCCTCTCTCCTCAGCTTACCCTTGCTCTCTCTCTCTCTCTTAAAATGTACCCACCATGGACTGTCGATATAACAGACCAGAGTCCCTCTCTGGTCTTCCTCCTCCTCCTCCTCCTCCTCCTCCTCCTCCTCCTCCTCTCTTGTCTCCCTCTCTGCTCAGCTTACCCTTGCTTTCTCTCTCTCTCTTAAAATGTACCCCCCATGAACTGTCGGTAAACAGACCAGCGTTCGAATCCTGGTGATGGAATCAGATGAATTCCATAACCCTGATGAATGACCTGAGGCCGGTCAGTTGGACGATGATGCCTCACTCAATGTTGTCGCCCTTGCAAGGAGGAAAAAAAAAGAAAAAAAAAAGGCCCGGTCCTGAGAGCAGCAAACAATCGGACGCTTTTTTATTTTTATTTTTTTTTATTGGTTCTTTTTTTTTTGTCAACGTTTTTCTGGAGCTTGTCTTCCTTCTTTTGGAAAAGGCGGCGGTATCTCTGATAATCCGTGCAATGCATCTAGTCTCATCTTCGTTGCAATGCATCTAGTCTTGTCTTCGTCTCGTCTCGTCTAGTCTCCTCCCTCCCACTTCTTTCCTTCGAGCGTCTTCACCCCGAATAGAACGCCCGGTCATTTAGCTCAACTTCCAGTCTAGATACAGCTACGGTGACTTGGCGTTCTATTTGGGTGAAGAGGGTAGAGGCACAAATCCTTTTTTTTTTTTTGCTGTATAAATTAGCAGATACCGGCCGTCGATAACGACAATGAAGATCAACGGCTGATGTTTGTGTTTTTTTCTTTTTTTAAACGCCTGATATTTCTTAGTCCGTGCGAGTCGAACATCTCCTCCCCGTTGGAAAGTAATGATTTTTTTTTTTTTTTTTTTTTTTTGCCCCTCGAAACTCAGAAAGGCCAGGATAGCCTGACTTCTCCTTTTTCCTTTTTTTTTTTTTTTTTTTTTTTTCGCAGGATTGCCTTATTTCCTAACCAAGCTTTTAATGAGTTGGATGGCAATGGAAATGGATCTGTCAGGCATCTCCGGTCTCAGGGCCTCTCTCCACTACTCCCCAAATGTTCAAAACGAGAATGAATCTTCTGCTAGAACCTGGAAAGATTCATTCATTGCGCCATTTTTTTTCCTTTTGTGCATGTGGTTGAGTAGTGGAGCTAAAAGCCCTTATTAACGCTGGTGGGGATTCCCCCCCCCCCTTCTTTTTCGGCGAAATACTGCTACCGATTTGCACAAACGGAAATTTTCCTTTTTGCCCCTCCAAACTCGGAAAAAAGCCAGGATAGCCTTATATCGCAGGTAATTCTTCCCCCCCCTTAAAAAATAACGCAGGTAATTCTTCCCCCCCTTAAAAAATAACGCGGGTAATTCTTCCCCCCTTAAAAAATAACGCAGGTAATTCTTCCCCCCTTAAAAAATAACGCAGGTAATTCTTTTCCCCCCTTAAAAAATAACGCAGGTAATTCTTCTCCTTCCTTCTTCCTTTGGGCCTATTTCAATAGATGAACCGATTTAGACAAACGGAATTTCCATTGCTCAGCGCCATCAAACCAAACTGATTGGCTCTAATTTCCCTTTTTAGACCCATGGTATCCCAACCCATGGTATCCCAACCCATTTTGGACCCATGGTATCCCAACCCATTTTAGACCCATGGTATCCCAACCCATTTTAGACCCATGGTATCCCAACCCATTTTAGACCCATGGTATCCCAACCCATTTAAGCAGCTGATAGGTGTCAGATGCTATAGGAGAAAATGACTCCTAATCTTTTTGGACCCAAACATTTCACAGTTCGGACCCCTGAACTTGTTTGTTTGCTACCGTCTTCCCCCGAACACAACGCAGCCTAATTTTGGCTGTTTCTGGCCGAAAATATAGCTTGTATACATTCATTTTTAAGCAGCTGTTAGGTGTCAGATGCTATAGGAGAAAATGACTTCTAAACTTTTTGGACACAAACATTTCTCAGTTCGGACGCCTGAACTTGTTTTGTTTGCTACCGTCTTCCCCCGAACACAACGCACCCTCATTTTGGCTGTTTCTGGCCGGAAATATAGCTTGTATACATTGATTTTTAGGGTGCGGTATGATCGCGGGAAGACGGTAGGCAGCTTGATTTAACTAATTAGACGTGGCGGTAGGTATAACTGATTGCGTCCAACAATCAACCGACCGATTTGATTGGGTCTACACATACCCCAGTATTAGGGCGGGCGAAAATAGCAAAATACCTAAACGAGTTAGGTTCGCACGTTAGTCACATGCTTGTGAATCACGAGCCCGCTCCTTCCGTTAAGGAATATGGATCTACCGCAGAAAGTGGTAAGATGCCCTCCTCCCCGGCCAGATGCATTCGTCCGTTTTTCATTTCGACGGTGGTCTTCCGAGGCCCTTAGACTGTCGATCTCGAACCTCCCCCCTCCTACAGCTGTGCCGAAATTTCGTGTTTCTCCTTCTTAATCCATCCTTAATCAATCCTTAATCCATCCTTAATCCATCCTTAATCCATCGTAATATCCATCCTTGTCACATATCGGCAGTGGTTAGCAAAGGAACGGAATGCTACATAGGGACGTGAACGAACAAGCCCCGAAGAGGATGCTGGACAGGATGAAGTACGCAGGTGAGACCAGAACTCGCCCACGTTAGAGCAGGACGCAAGTGAGAGCAACACGCAGGGGAGAGCAGGAAGGGGAGAGAGCAGGAAGGGGAGAGAGCAGGAAGGGGAGAGCAGANGAGAGAGAGAGAGAGAGAGAGAGAGAGAGAGAGAGAGAGAGTTATTATCTGTCTGAAGGCAAGGTTTTTTTTTTAATAAATAATGTGGACCATTTCTCGACTTATGCGTGTCATCCTTGTGCAGGGGCCATGCTAATCTTCTCTGTGTTGTTCCAATTTTAACGGATGTCCCGAAGGACAGGGCAATAATTTTCTAAATTTTCCAATTGTGCAATTGTTCGCTTGTGCGTCTCTCTCTCAGAATTCTGCAGGCCTTAGCCTCCGTTCTTCGCCATCTGGCCAATCGAGTTGTTTGGAGCGATGGGTGTCCTCTGCAGGCAGCGTAGGGATGGGAAGCTTAATGAGGCTAGGTGTAACGACAGGCGTCACACTCACACGATCGCAGGGTGCCACGTCGTCGTGCCCAATGATGCCAGTTGGCGGACTACCAGCCGCATCAGCGGTGAAAGCAAGGGCGGCTGTGTCTGCATCGCCGGCATGTGTACCGAACGAGAAGCTCACGCCGGAGTTCTTGGGACGCAGGTCTCGGTGGCGAGAAGTTGCGGTGAGACAGCAGGTTCCCGCTTTCGACGAAACCGCGAAAATGATTCCGCAAACTGTTTCTGCTGATAACGCGCGAATCAAAGTCATTGGAGTTGGAGGTGGTGGCGGAAATGCAGTCAACCGGATGATTGGCTCTGGCCTGCAGGTATGTGTATTGCCACCACTCTGCCATGTGTATTCTTCTCCTCTATTTGTTTTTTTTTCCCCTTTTAAAAAAAAAAAGTAAAACTTCCTCCCCCCCCCCCCGATTGCATCTGGATTCGAAATCGGGACTCATTCTAGGCTACCAGAGTGGCCCGGGGTCACTTGCCCGCCCGGGCAAAAAAAATTAAAAAAATTAAAAAAATAATAAATATTTTAAAGTTCTTTTTTTTATATTAAAATTGGTGAAGAATTTCGATGTGACCCTGAGGCAAAAGTTGTTCAGTTTATTTTTCTGCATAACATAGTTTTTTTTTGGATTTTTTAGATTTTTTTTTTTTTTTTTTTTTTTTGCTGGGACCTTCCCTGGTCCTTGCACGGGCTGGGCACCCGGGACCCGGGCCGCCCGGCTGGTAGCCTAGGCTCATTCATATTTCAACATTTTTTTTTTTTTTTAATTTTTTTTCTCCCAACAGTTCATTAGGAGGAACTGGTGGCTTTTCTCCTTTGTTGCTTTGGTTTTGTTTTGCTGCAAGGGGGGGTTGCGTCCAAGAACTTGTATTTACTTTCTGATGGCGGGTGGATGCATTGATTCGTTTCGTGGTGTGGGTTCAAAGAGTAGGGGGTTGACTTCTGGGCGGTTAACACAGACGCACAAGCGCTGCTTCAATCCGCTGCCAACCACAGAGTACAAATTGGGCAGGAGCTCACCAGAGGTCTAGGTGAGTATCTGATGCTTATGTATACCCTACCCATCCTCCTCCCTCTCTCCTCTTTCGATTTTGCTTTCCGCTCTGCGTTGATCTCTATCGTTGTTGTTTTTTTTTTGGGTAAATTTAGTTATTGGTTGCTTCTGTTATTCCCTCTCTGCGTTCATCTTTTTGCACTTCCTTTGTGTTGCCTTCCTAGTGTACCCTTGCCTTTTCTTCGTGTCTTGCTAATCGGCCGCTACCGGCTTCCTCCGACGAACATAACACGTCCGTGTAGGGTGCGTTGTGTTCGAGGGAAGAGGGCAGGTGGTTCGCTCTTTGCGCCTGCTGCGTGTTGTGTCACTCCACAGAGTCCACACTCTTTTCAGTGCTGAAAAACTGTCGCAAAAGATGGAGGAGGCCAAATACAGGGTCATTACAGCTGTGCCTGGACTGAAAAGTGGGCCAAATACAGGGGTACCCCAGCTCTCTGACACTGGCCACATTTTCACTCTCTTTCGGCCAAACGGCACTGTTTTTCAGTGGGAGGATTATCATCTTCACCTGAACAGAGCCCCTGGTCATCACAGCTGTATCTTGACTGAAAAGTGGCCCAAATACAGGTATAGTGATGGGGTGTTCTATTCGGGTGAAGGAGGTGGTCCTCTTTAGCTTGTTGGCTGCAGATTTAAATCCCAGAGGGTTCAACTGCCACCCAGTTTCACCGCAGTAAATTTCAGGAAAAAAAAAAACAAAAACAAAAAAAAAACTCACCAACTGTCATGTTCAGAAAACTTCAGAACTGAGAAAACTCAAAAACTGTTACGATCCTGGCCAATTTCGAAGTATGCAAAGATCAGAAAGTACAATGCCATCCAACTGCAAATAGAAATGAATGAACTTGAGAGAGGAGAGAGAGGGTGAGAAGAAGATGAAGAAGTAAGATAGAAGAGGATGATGTACTCCAGCATATAACAAAGACAAGGCTCTTCTTCTCCACCAACCAATCTCTTCCTCCTTATCTCCTCCTCTCTTATTCAAACAAAAATAACAATAATAATGTTGAATGGCATGAACCAGAATCAATGTCCGAATCCCACTTCTACTTC
>BFEA01000021.1:5812025-5824127 GCA_003427395.1 Chara braunii
ATGGCTGCTTCCAAGCCCACCTCCTGGTTGTAATTGTTCGATCACATGCAGCCCGATCGAGAAGAGATCTCCAGTCAAAAGCTACTCTCCCCCTCAGTTAGTTTTCCATTACAATCCACTTCCTCCTCACCCCTAGACCACCATCACACACACAAACACACACACAAACACACACACAAACACACACACAAACACACACACACACACACACACACACACACACACACACACACACACACACACACACACACACAATCACACAGACATACACACACACACACACAACGTGGGCAGCCTTGTGCGTAAGAGGCACAGTAATCGGGGAGCTGCAAGAACAATGAAAGGGGTACCCCAAGGACAACCAAAAAACTGTCTAATTAATAATTATAAAATTGCTTTAATATGTTGGACATCTCAAAATGCTCTCGTTGTCTGCAATAGGACAAAGACTGCTTTGATTCTAAATCTATTCACCTGGGTGGAATTGGGGCTGTTGTTGTGGGGAAAATCTAAAACACACACACACAACCTCCTGATGAGTCGGTAATCGCTGCCTGCTAGGTGGTTGGTTCCTCGTCTGTACCTGGTCGTAGGCGTTGGGAGCGTTAGGATGTGTTGTGTATTCCCTTGAGGCTGAGGCTGGCCAAGGGTGTAGGACGTATGATGAGCGGGCCAGGGTCCGCTCGTTAGGGCGGTTTCCCTTGGGTGCTTTGAGTGCTGTAAAATGCCTCCTGACGATGGTGGGTGATGATGCATTTGTGTGCTGGAAAATGCCTCCTGAGTCCGGGAGCCATCCGATTGCCCGCATTGCGGAGGTTCTCCTTTGGTTGCTTGAGATGAGTTCTTCCTCATGCCCAGCCGACACATCGTTTTCTGCTGAAAAATCACTGTAAGGCGACACACAGAGGTGATGACCATGTGATGGCTATGGCTATGGCTATGGCTATGGTGCTGGTGCTCGTGAGACGGTGATGATTATGTTCCTGAGCTTGTCCCATAGCAAACAAGTGCCAGTAGGAAAAGGATGGAAGTAACATTGAAAACGACGGTCAATTAAAAGGGAAAAAAAAAAGAAAAAAACAAAAAAAAACGACGGTCAATTGGGGACCTGGAATGACGAATGCCTAGGAAGTGTGAGACGATGACTTGCGCCTGTTTGGTTCCTTCCAATTGCAAGCGCACATGGCCACGGCACCGACCGTCTTCACCCGAATAGAACACCCGGGCATTATAGCTGTATTTGGGGCAAATTTTCAGTCCAGATGCAGCGATAATGACCGGGCATTCTATTTGGGTGAAGACGGTAGCGATTGGATAGGCTGGTGAAGTGGTATAGAGTGTGGTGATCCCCGTGGTTTGCCGTGGGAGAGAATTCCACTTGAGCCCTGGGATTCACCAAGAACGATGCAGTTGATGAGGTTTATGCCATGTTCTTGTTGGCGGGACAGGCACCGGCGGGAACCCTGAGCTTGGGGAGAAGGCTGCAGAGGAATCGAAGGCTGAGCTTGAAGATGCTGTTTCGGAGGCAGATATGGTGTTCATCACGGCGGGGATGGGAGGAGGAACAGGCAGCGGTGCGGCACCCGTTGTGGCAAGGATGTCCAAAGAAGCTGGGAATCTAACGGTGGGGGTTGTGACATACCCGTTCACCTTTGAAGGTCGGCGCAGGGCTCAGCAGGTAGTCATAAACTCTCTCTCTCTCTCTCTCTCTCTCTCTCTCTCTCTCTCTCTCTCTCTCTCTCTCTCTCTCTCTCTCTCCTTCCCTTGCCTTCCACCCCCACTTCCTCCCCGTTTCTTTGCCGAGATCTCTTTTCCTTGTCCATTTGGAACAATGCCTGCCTGGCCGTTTGTCTGTCTGTCTCTGTCAGTCATTCGGTCAGTCGGCCAGTCTGTCTGTCCGTCCGTCCATCCGTCGTTCTGTCCGTCCATCTGTTCGTCGATCGGTTGGTTGGTTCGTTCGTCTGTACGTTCGTCGGTTGGTTCGTTCGCGGGTCTCGGTCGGTTGGTTGGTCAGTCGGCCGGTCAGGTGGTCTGTCCGTCCGTCCATTCATCTGTCCGGGATGTTGGTGGGTCCATCCGTCCATGTGTTCATCTGTCCGTCCACCCGTCCATCCGTCCGTCGGTCCGTCCATCCATTTGCCTGGCTCCTCACTTGTCTGGTTAGTACGCTAGTTTCGTAACACTGGTGTGCGTTTAAGATTCTGATTATGTTGTTGAATATCTACCAACCCGAGTCTCCGTAGCTGGGTGGACCTCGGGTGTCCAATTGCCCATCGAGCTCCCTAGCCAGCAATCCAAGACACATGGCTAGCCACTTAGCTAGGAACCAGCCAACCAAGACACATGGCTATCCGCTTAGCGAGAGACAGCTGGCTAGCCACATAGCCTGGCTAGCCACATAGGCACACATGGCTGGCCATGGGAGTGAGTTTGGGGGGTGGATGATGTTGGTCCCTGTCTGTCGGGCGATGGGTGATTGCTCAGCATTGTTTTGGTATCGTCACTCTTTTTAGACTCGCAATTTTGACTCGGCCGAATTCTATTCGATCATTTGGAATTGTGATCTTTTGCAGGGACTTACGGCGATTGAAGAGCTCCGGAAGTACGTTGACACCCTCATTGTTATTCCAAATGATAGGCTTCTCGATATTGTCACCGAGGGCACACCGCTCCAGGACGCATTCCTGCTCGCTGATGATGTTCTTCGGCAAGGCGTCCAGGGAA
The DNA here is from genome assembly GCA_003427395.1 of Chara braunii. Taxonomy (NCBI): domain Eukaryota; kingdom Viridiplantae; phylum Streptophyta; class Charophyceae; order Charales; family Characeae; genus Chara; species Chara braunii. Next base: position 5,814,750 of record BFEA01000021.1, read on the forward strand.
TATCGGACATCATTACGGTCAGTTGGCCTCCGCACAAGAGGATGGGTTTCGGGAGCTTGCGGGTTTTGCGACTGTGCGCTTGGCTACCAGAGTGGTTCGGGACCCCACTTGCCCGGCCAGGCCAAAATAATATATATAAATTATTATAAAATAGTGAAATATTAAAAAAATAATAAAAATGAAAAAATAAATTTTAATTTATTTTTATTTTATTTTAAATTTGGTAAAGAATTTCGATGTGACCCTGAGCCAAAAGTTGCTCAGTTTATTTTCCTGCATAACTTCAGCATAACATAGTTTTTTTTGCCCCTTTTTTTTTTTCTTTTTTTTTTTTTTTGCTCTAGGACCTTCCCTGGTCCTTGCACGGCTGCGGGCCGCCCGGGAAAATTGGGTGACCCAGGCGGCCCGGCCGGTAGCCTAGTCTGTGCGGCTTTTCTGCTGTTCTCAACCTTGTCGATCCTCTTTTTTAGAAAGAGGGGCCTCGGCCTTTTGGCTAAGATCAAGTGTAGTATCTGTTGTGATCAGTTTAATATCTGATCCGTGGTCCATCGGACCACATTAAAAAAAAAAAAAAAAAAAAAAAAAAAAARAAAAAAAAAAAAAAGAAAGAGGGGCCTTTCGCATGCTTTCATTATGCCTCAAATAACAATGAGGCCGGGAATCCCTCCTTGTGTAGCTTTTCACCCCCCACTCTCTTTTGACTGTTTTTAATCTTTCGGATGCGGCTGACAAATTGTGCTAGAGCTTAGAAGCATGAAAGCAGAAAACCTGTGTTTGTTGTCATGATATATTTATTAAAATTTATTTATTATTTTTAAATATTCCCCTTGTGATGGGGGGGGGGGCAAGAGAAGAGGGGGGGGGGGGGGGGGGGGGGGGGGGACAACAGCGGGGTTGGTGTGTCATCAATCTGTTGGCATGGCTATTTGTTTTTATTATTATTTTTTTCCTCGGCATGGCTAATTTACAAACAATGATGGCTAGTGAAAAGTGCAAAAAAAACTTAAAAAAAACGAACTGAAAATAATAACAGGGCCCAGCTGTGAATGAAAATGAAAAAAAACTTGACAAAACTAAAGCGCAATAAATTAATAATATCGGCGGCGCGCAGTTGTGAACGATCAGCGTCTTTTTTTTTTTTAAATGATCCGCGACTGCAGCTTTCTGCTAGGAAGATTTCCATGACCGGCCGGTCACCCGGGCGTGAAGCCCGGGGGGGTCTGACGGCTGGGATACCCGGGCATTGGGGGGGGGGAAGGGGAGTATAAATGAATTTTAAAGGGGCTAAAAGGGTTAAAGGGGGGTGCCTCAGTGTGATTTGGTTACTTTCTTTTTTATCTTCAGTTCCGTGAGGAATTCTGATATGACCCTCAGCCAAAAGTTGTTTGTATTGCAATTCTACACAACATATTTCTGTTCCTTTTTTCTTGGATTTTTATTTTTTTTTTGGATTTGTTTTTCTTTTTTTTTTGCGCTGGGGCTGCCCAGGCCCATGCCTGGCTGGTCACCCGGTCGTTAAACCGGGCGTGCAGTCGGGACCTGGGCGCCCGGGATATCTCGCTCGTCAGTTTCTTCTTTTTTTCTTTTTTCTTTTTAGTTTGTACTTTTTGGATTTGCTTCCGTATGTTGCTGGGAGGTAGGGAGGAGAGGACGGAGGGAAAGGAGAGGGATGGGCACGAAGGGAGGGAGGGGATGGAGGGGAGGAACGGGTTGTGAATGGGGGTTAAGAGGCATGGCTGACAGGATAGATGGGTAATATCACCCCCAAACTAGGCTACCAGAGTGGCATGGGACCACTTGCGCAACTCGGGCCCAAAAAAAAAAAAAGAAAAAAAGTTCTTCATTTTATTTTTTATTTTCCATTCGGTAGAGAATTTCGATGTGACCCCGAGGCAAAAGTTGTTCCGCTTTTGATTCTTGCTTTTTTCAGATTTGTTTTTGGCACGGACCTTGCCTGTCCCTTGCCCGGCTGGGGCGTTCTGGCAACGAAGGTGACCTGGGTGGCCCGGTTGGTAGCCCAGCCCACAAACACAGCATAGGAAGGTCGGGAAGGAGGGAAGAGAAGGGACGGAGAGATGGATGGAAGGATGGGAGGCTATGTTGGGCAGGAAGGGAGGGAGGAGATGGAGGGCAGGGGCTCGACTGAGAGGACTTGTTCGCTCTCTAGGTTAGTGTGTCTTTTTTTTTTTTTTTTGCGTGTGCGTGTGTGTAAGCCCAGGTTGTGGTAGAGGGCAGGTTCCGGACAGACAGTGGTCGCAGTCATGAGTCTTGTTTGTTCTTGCTGATGGGGAGTTACAAGTTAGGCGATGGAGAGAGCGGAAGAAGAGATAGATGGGAGAAATCATAAATGAGTCTTTTAAAATTTAAACTCTTTTTTTACATTATCGGAGTGGCGCGGGACCACTTGCCCGGCCAGGCAAAGAAAAAATGATTAAATTAAAGATTAAAGATTAAAAAAAATTAAAAGGAAAAAAATAGAAAAAATAATTTCTTAATTATTATTATTATTTTTTAACTTGGCATTGTGGCGAAGTGTTTTTTTTTTTTTTTTTTTTTTTTTGGGCAAATAATTTTCAATGTGACTCTGAGGCAAAAGTTGGGCCTCGCTCGGCTGCTACACCCCATGAACTGTTGAAATGCAGACCCAAGTTCGAATCCAGAATCCCGATGCAACCGGACGACCAGAATAGAATGATTGTGAATTCCCTGGGGCCTGTAAGGTCAATGATCATATCTCAAGGCTGTCGCCCTTTGTAAAAAAAGAGGGAAAAGAAGAAGGGTTTTCAGTTTGTTTCTCTTTTTTTTTTCTCCTTTGGCAGGGACCTTTTGTGGCCCTTGCCCGCCCAGGCAACCAAGGTTACCCGGTTGGTAATGCAGCTTGCTATTATTAATTTATTATAGTATTAGACTATGATTGTTGTTGGAGCAAAAAGAAAAAAGAACAAGTACAGGTGTCAATTGGTTATGAAATTGATTATCAAATTGATTATCAAATTGATTATCAAATTGATTATCAAATTGATTTTCAATTCGGGCGCAGATCGCGATGCTGAATCGTCAATTTTTGAACTTGTGAATGCACCAGATACCCGGTCTTGTTAATGTGGATTTTGCAGATGTGAAGGCGGTTATGAGCAATTCGGGCACAGCGATGTTGGGCGTCGGAGTGTCATCGGGAAAGAATCGTGCCGAAGAGGCTGCGATTGCGGCCACATCCGCTCCTCTGATCGAGAAGTCGATCGAACGCGCTACCGGCGTCGTTTACAACATCACTGGTGGTACGGACCTTACGCTCCAAGAGGTCAACTTGGTCTCTCAGGTACATCGAATGGGCAAGTCGCGGGGACTCAACTCCACCCCCATCCAACAACCCTCTCTTCTCACTCAAAGCCCTCGCACTCAAGTCTCCACTACGGAACCAACTCCCATTCCGGACTTCAAACATCATTTTTTACTTGAATGTACTTCGCTTACTCGACTTGTTCCCTCGAAATCGGCTCAGGGCATACTTGTTATAGTTACTTCATGCATGTATGTGGCCGCGAATGCGTTCAGATTCCATCACAATCGTCCCTAGCGCGCGCTGCCATTTTTTGCCGAGGCGATCACTAACGCTCTGCAACTTTCTAAACACCACCTGCTGGAGCTAAAGGCTGCAAGCGCCAGCCAAGAAGGAAAACGCGGCAGTTCATTTTTTTTTCCCGTGGCGCGCAGAGTCTTTCTATGCTCGGCAAGGGAAGGGTCATATCGACTGCTGGTTTAAGATAGAAACTTGGCAAATCCTATTTCACCTCTCCAGTAAATGATCCTTCCCTTCAGGAGATGCGCCTGTCCATCATTCTTTCTTTCTTTCTTTCTTTCTTTCTTTCTTTCTTTCTCTCTTTCTTTCTTTCTTTTCACAAAACGCACAAGCCCCTTTATATTCTGGGAGGTTTCCCCCCCAAAAAAAAAANAAAAAAAAAAAAAAAAAAAAAAAAAAAAAAAAAAAAAATCTGGGAGGGCACCAGTCTTGTTACTTAGTCCCCAGCAAGCATATGTCTGTTTCAAATGATCGCCTGTTTCACCTACGGTAAACCAAGGTATGTCTTGACATCAGGTTGTCATCACCTAGCCCAGACATTGCAAAGGGGTTCACATCAGCCGATGACCCACAGCTAAATGTGGTTTTTCTTTTTTTCTTGAACCATTTCTCCATTTATGCATGTGACCGAGCGAAATGTTGCTGTCCATTTGTGTCCCATTTGTGTCCCATTTGTGTTGCGTTTGTGTCCCATTTGTGTGCCATTTGTGGCCATTTGTGTGCTCTTTGTGTCCCCTTCCTTATGCTTGTCTCATCCCTTTCATAGCAAACTGCTGCTACTTGGGACAGCTTCCATTTGCATGCCCCAGTCTACGGGCATCGCACTGTTTTGATGGCCAGCTGTGGATCCTTCTGGCAGTGGCATCAGGCTTCGCTCCACTACATCGCTTGGTACATGCATCTGAGCAGGGGCATGGATCACGTGTATTCGGACTAATTGAACATCTTGAATGACCCCATCGGGACCACCGCTAGCTCCAGATGCATTTGAAATGTTGTGCAATGGAGCAAGGCCCATGGGTGAGGCGTCCGGCTTTTGCATTTTGCTCTTTTCCTTCCGCCCCCCCCTCCCCTCCCCTCCCCCTTGTGCAGGGGCCTTCTCTGTATCATTCCAATCTCAACAGATGTCCTGAGGGACAATTGCATTTTGTTTTGCTGGCCAGCTGCCAGGGGAAAAAAAAAAAAGAAAGAAAAAATCAGTCATGGAATGTGAATCAGGATTGCAATAACAGATGACAATCACGTACCGTGACAAAGATTTCGGTTACAGGCTATATTACTGTCTTCTCCCCCACATCTGTTAAATTGGAACTTGCAGAGAAAGGTCATTAGCATGGTGGTCCTGGCGCAAAACTGATGACACGCATGGATGGAGAAATGAAAGGGAAAAGAAAAGAGGATGCACACATTGCACGGTACAGTCTAGGTACAGCAATATTGACTGGGCAGGCGACTTGCGTTCTTTTCCGGGCAAGCTGGTATATAGGGCAGGTATGGTTGTCGTTCATCTGCCCTGCGGGGTCCGTAACTGCCAGCCGTTACGAAAGGTAAAACCTTCTTTGGCCCAAAATTACTGCCACCAGTCACTGAAGGTAACCAACCGGTTTGGAAGAAGCAAAAAAAAGAAAAAAAAATTAACGACACACGAACACTTGCATGGTCAACGGCACAGAAGCAATCGAGTCGCCACGGCTGGGGAAATGCCGTACAAATTAGCGCAATAGCGCAAACGGCCGCCAACATCAAATCCACTGCACCCAGGAACTGCCGAACTTTCTGTCGACCCGACAGAGTCACTCATAGCGCCGCTGACTCCTTTCCGTGTGAGCTCCGAAGAGGACCCAAAGCGCGGGACCCAAACTATGAGACCCAAAGTGCGGGACCCAAAGCATGGGACCCAAAGTGCGGGCTCCTTTCGGTGCGAGCACCGAAGAGGACCCAAAGCGTGGGACCCAAATCGTGGGACCCAAAGCCGGGGACCCAAAGCCTGGGACCCAAGGCGCGGGACCCAAAGCCCGGGACCCAAAGCGCGGGACTCAAAGGCAGGTCCTAAAGCGCGGAACCCAAAGTGCGGGTCCTAAAGTGCAGCTAGGAATTTGCAAGGGGGGTCGTGGCTGTGCCAACAGGGTTGTCAGGATAGGCTGATAACCCTTGGAATTTGGAAGGGGTGGTCGTGGCACTGGTCTTATGCCCACAAGGATGGATGTCCAATGTGTCTGTTGCATGGGCACAGCTTGCGGTGATGCCCGAGCCCTGATCGAGTCATATATGGTGGTTTAGACAAGTTAGCAGCGGGACAAATGGGTGTCTGATGGAACCTCGGGACTCGAGGTGCCGATCCTGAAGTCCACAAAAGGCGGCGTGGAGCACAAGGTGAGTGCATAGCACACAGAGGTAGTGCATAGCATGGAGGCTGCTTATATCGCAATGACAGCGCATCATAGTGTGCACTGTGCAGTACCATGCACAGTTCATAATAGACATTCCACTCCTGAAGTTTTGAAAAGCCAGTGAATAGCACTGCGACAATGCATAGCAGACAGGAAGGGCATAGCGCAGAGGCAGTGCATAGCCGCAAAGGCAATGCGTAGTATGAAGTACTATGCATAGTATGCAGTACTATGGATAGTATGCAGTTGGATAGTATGCAGTACTATGCACAGTGCACAATATATAGGCAATATGTTTGCGAAGTCGTGGTGGTGTTATTTCAACTTAGTTGGGCAAGTCACCAGAAACCTCTGTACATCATTTCACACAACCACTTTCCGTTTCTGTCTGTTTGTTTGTTTGTTTGTTTGTTTGTTTGTTTGTTTGTCGGGGGCCATGCGAGTACTTTTCTCTGTATCGTTCCAATTTTAGTGGATGTCCCAAAGGACTTTTCTGTTCTCTCAAACTGCCGCCAGTCTATCCGGAGCCTTTTTTCTCCCACACCGCGGCGTGATCTGAGTCGCTAGGCACAGAAGCTGCTTGGCCTTTTCTCTGTTTTTTTTTTCCGGAGCTTTTTTTTTTTTTTTTTTTTTTTTAATTTATTAATTTGGACCATTTCTCGATTTATCCGTGTCATCCTTGCGCAGGGGCCATGCTAATCTTCTTTCTCTGTATCGTTCCAATTTTTACGGATGCCCCGAAGGACATCATCCGGAGCTAAATTAGCGAGCCGAAAGTTGCATTTCTCCGAGCCCAGAATCCACAGTGCCAGCCTTCGAAAAGCATCTACAGTTGCCCCTTCCCACCAAGCCTCTACTGCGCCTGGGCACTGTAGATTTTCTCCCGGTCCTCGTGTATGCGCAAATATTGAACAGTGCCGTCTGCGGATGGTCTGGTGGTTTCAACTTTAAAGTTTAAAGCACCATTACCCCCAGGGGGGGTCTTAGGCCCCCTCTGGGGAGGCTCTGACGCAAATGCATATGGACCCGCGCGGCGCACCGATTCAGCCACCGCGTTAACGGCCTAAAAACGTCCAGGTAAAGGGAGTAGCCCCCAATTCCGCCGGCGTGTGCTCAGGTGTCATGAGTGGTTTTCAACCTGTTCTTCTGAGTCCCGACTTGCCGGTGGAATAGTAACTGTTTTGTTTTGGTTTGTTTTGGTTTGTTTTGTTTTGTTTGGTTTGGTTTGGTTTGGTTTGGTTTGGTTTGGTTTCGTTGGTTTGGGTTGGGCTGGGTTGGGTTGGGTTTGGTCGGGTTGGGTTGGGTCGGGTTGGGTTGGGTTTGGTCGGGCTGGGTTGGGTTGGGTTGGGTCGGGTTGGGTTGGGTTTGGTTTGATCCTATTGGTTTTGGTTTGGTCTGGTCTGGTCTGGTCTGGTCTTGTCAGTCTTTGTTTGTTTGTTTGTTTGTTTGACTAGCCCTAAGCAAGGCCCATCAGCATTTGGAATTGTGATCTGGTCCCTAAGAGTTCGATGTGTGTAAGAAGATTGAAAAGAAGTGTGTGCCAGTGAGCCATACAGGCGGATACTAACGTCGTTATCTTCTTCATTTTTTTTGCTGTCTTTTTTTTTCTTTTCGCCGTGCTGCTGTGGGTATGCGCGCGTGGTCAATTGTTGAGCAGGTAGTTTCAGAGCTGGCGGATCCATCAGCCAACATAATATTTGGAGCGGTCGTGGATGAGCAGTACAACGGTGAAGTGCATGTGACGATTATTGCAACAGGATTCTCGCAATCTTTCCAGAAGGCGCTCATCGATCCGAAAGCGAGTCGCGAACTAGAGAAGACGGAGCTGCCGTGGCGGCGGCAGATTCCTCTGTCTGTACCAAGCCGCCCGCAAAATGCTATTGGAAGAGGGTTCTAATTCATAATTCGAGGTCCCGATTGCATCGTCGAACGGACTGTCCGTTGGCGAGTTCTGCATCTCCCCCCTCCTGGGCCGCAGGTATGGTCCATTGGTTGTCCTTTGGATGACTCGTTCGATGGCCCATGGGGCATTTCTTCTAGTCCGTTGATCTATTGATGCTGTTGTTGTGACGCATGCCATATATGTTCCTCCTCTCTCTAGTTATGTGCAGCTGCGAAAGGCTTGCCTTGCGAATACCCATTGTTGCCTGGGGAATTGGGCCCCATGTGGGACATATATTTTATATTTTTGATTTAACAGATCTTTTATAGCACCCATGCACCAAGTACCTATAACATGATCCATCCTCTTCTCCTGATCTGAAAAGCTGCAGGGTCTCCAAAATGGGACACTGGCACACACAAAACACACATGCCACCCACACACAGAGAATGAGGGCTGAGAGAGAGAGAGAGAGAGAGAGAGAGAGACGGAGTTCATACAAGCGATTGCAATAGGTGCAGCAGCCAGCAGGTACTGGCTGGGGAGGTCACGTAACCCTTTCGGAAAAGGTGTGCTAAGAAGTACAGGTTTGGTTTGGTTGTTTCTTATACATGCAAATTTTTGAAATTGGGTAAGAGGGAAAGAAGATTGGGAGGGAAGCAAAGGGGGGGCACTAGTTGCAGGGAACCACATGCTGGAGCACCTGTTGCATGCAGTGGGTTGCAAATCTTTCCTGCCTGCGTGTCTTGTCAGCAGGATAGGCCTGAATATTATTGCCGGGATGTGTGCGTGTGTGTGTGTGCGTGTGTGTGTGTGTGTGTGTGAGCTCACGCATGTGCGAGTGTGTGTGTGTGTGCATGCGCGTGTGTGTGTGTGTGTAGCAGCGAGTGCACATTTACAAGGGAGGAAAATGTGCACTCAACAATATCTCATTGCAGCAAACTCTATGTAGTATGTTGGAGTAAATCCAGTATAGCATCAAATACAGTTCATGCTATCTCACCATTCTATTACGGCACTACAATGAGAGAGAGAGAGAGAGAGAGAGAGAGAGAGAGAGAGAGAGAGAGAGCATGCACGCTCAAGAGAGAGAGAGAGAGAGAGAGAGAGAGAGAGAGAGAGAGAGAGAGAGAGAGAGAGAGAGAGAGAGAGAGGGTTGCTTGCTGCAGTCAGGGAATTGGCTTTGTTAACCCTGATTTGCAGGAATCCAGTTGTTCTCTTCTGGCCAGTGAGAGAAAGGGTTAAGCCTTCATCATGCATTAAGCTATGTGGGAGGCTGGCCGCTACTGAGCAATAGGCGGTATCAGGTCGCAGGTTACGAAGGACCTGACCAATAGCTCCTTTGAAATTTTCGTTCTCTATATTTGTTTGTGTGGAGGCTTTTGTGAGTACAGATTTTAAATTTCGACTGCCTGAGTTTTGTTTTTGTCATCATTGGTTTGCCCCCTTTCCTCTCTCCTTTTCTGAAGTTCTTTTTTCAGTTTTTTACACTTTTCTGAAGTTCCCTCTCCCCCCCCCCCCCCCCC
>BFEA01000021.1:5854483-5864865 GCA_003427395.1 Chara braunii
AGTCTTGACCCGGTAGTCTTGGATCAGAGCCCAGCGGTTCCATGAGTTTCATGATCACTGCCCGAGTGAATTTTCCCCCGGACCGGATCAAGTACTGTACCATGTGATAACAACATCTGCTTCAATGTCCCCTCTCAGCTACGAACCAGCAACCTTGAAGAAACATAATAGCTCCGGACTGCAGTGGCTGCACCGGTACCAGATCAACGCCAAGGTCGAACCACCGACCATATCAAAACAAAAGAGGCAGACTGGAACACMCCCCCCCCCGGGGCCGCGTCGTGCCGTCGTCAATTCAGTGTCTGTGGCCAGGAATAAGTGTGCCAGAATCGTGAAAACTCACACCGTGTCAACCTTGTAGCGTTAAATTGCGGCCTGTACCATCACCATACCTGGGCCGTACCTGTCCCARCAGTCTTACCGATTCCGAACCTGCAAACAAGAACCAGTCTGCAATGCCATGCCAGCCCGAACTAGCGGTCATTCCGGCCGTCTCGACAACGAATAGAAGTAGCCCGTACCGACACCGTCCCGACTCTGAGCTGATGGCGGGTAATCGAGCCGAAATTAGGCCGATCTCCCAATAGTCATGGGTTTCCGTCCCCTTTCATCGTTTTTAATCGTTCTTCGTTTTYCTCAATTCTATTGTCTGAAATAGTAAATTAACCGTAAATTCCCCAAAATTAAATTCYGAGAGAGAGTTTGGATAAATGGCCGAATCCCTTGTCTCTYTTCTCTTTTACCRTTTTTTTWAATMTTTTCCCATGTTTTTAATTTCATTGTCGATTACATAAAATAACAAGGGTTTTCCTCCTAGAATTAAATGCCGTGTAAAATAAAGAAATAAGGAATATTATGTTTTTCTYTTYTCCCTTACTGGTCTTAATCCCTCTTCCCCATCTTTAATTATGGTACTAAAATAGACAAAAATTTAAGGCCTCATCACAGCCCCGCTCGTATGCGGCAGAAACGTTGTGGCGAGGTCAGTTCCCCCGATGCCTCCCCGCGGCAGACCATTTCGGGTCTAGCCCTCTGAACGGCCAGAAATGACAGTCCCTAGACATGTCGAGTGCGGCCACCCGTCTCGCCATCTTTGAGGATTACTTGCAAGGCTCAGTGCGCCCAAAATCAGGGGTGCCCTGAGTTCCCCTAATTTTTGCTGCCTGGTCATATGAGAGTACCATCAATTCACGGACTTGTCCCGGAGCCTAAGTCCCAAAACTGCAGATTTCAGGCGGCGCACTGCTTGTGGCCGCCTGACACCGCTACAGGCCCCATGCGCCCCCAGAGCGGTGTTCAGAAAAAATTGCAAACTTTTTCTCTGCTTCGTCTTCTTCTTTTTCTCGTCGCTCGTCGTCTACCTTCTTCTTCCCCTCCCGCCATCTCCTTCGTCCCTCCCACTCCCTCCTACTGTCCCTCCCGCTCCTGCCTACTTCCCCTCCCGCCATCTCCTTCATCCCTTCCACAACCTCCTACTTCCACTCCTGCCATCTTCCCCGTCGCTCCCACCATCCTCCACCTCCCTCCCGCCACTTCGTTCCTGCTGTTCCGCCATCTTCCACCTCTTTTCTGCCATCTTCCTCCTACCTCCCTTCCGTCATATCGAACCTTTATCCTGCCTTCTCCCACCTACCTCCAGCCACCTCCCACCTCCCTTCCCGCCATTTACCACCTCCATCCCACCGTCTCCCACCTACTTCCCGCTACCTCCCACTTCCCCTCCCACTGTCTCCCACGCCCCGCCCACCATCCTCCGCCTCCCTCCCGCCACGTTGGTCCTCTTCTTCCGCCATCTTTGTCTTCCCTCCTGCCATCCTCCACCTCCCTCCCGCCATCACCACTTCTCTGCATGTGTGGAAAAGGCAAATTCGGGCACTTCTCTGCATGCGCAGCCGCCCCCCATCTCCACTTTGAAGCGGCTGCAGGTCCGGTTTTCAGTCTCGATGTGTTGGGTGTTTGGGTCCGGGGTAGCCATGCTAAGAGCTTCGAATCCAGCGACGTGGGGGAAGGCCCTCGCGGAGTCACACCAGTGCTATGTGCATAATGTAATTGCTGTTTTCATTTTTTGGTTTTGTCTTCTTTTCGTTTCCATATTCCATGAGGGGCAAGTAACTGCCTCAGTCACCTCATACTCACACTAGTACTGTAGCGTCCGGTATCGGACAGCGATCACAGCATGTGGGATGTTTTGTGAGCTTGTTTTTTCTTCTTCATTTTTACTTCCTCAAGCCAGCAAGGACTCCTGAAGACGCCTGGTGGCCACCAGCCGAAACGGTGCCATAGAGTCAGGCAGAACACTCCAGCGGCAGTGTCGAGGGTTGGAGCTGTCGTTTCCAATTTTGTGCAATGCCCTCGTTTGCGCTCGGGAGGCATACATGACAAGTTTTTGCATTTGGACTCGAGCGTGGTCTATGCTCTTGGTCTTCTTCTGCTTCCCCTTCTTCCTTTTTACTTCTTCTTCACGCCTTCTTCTTCACGCCTTCTTCTTCTTCTTCTTCTTCTTCTTCTTCTTCTTCTTCTTCTTCTTCTTCTTCCTCCTTGTGTCAAACTGTAAATATGATGAATGCGTACACAAATGTCCACCTCATAGAATGTATCTGTGGCTATCAGGGCGTTAGGGAAGGTTTTTTGAACTTTTTTTTTTTTTTTTTTTTTTTTTTCTTGGAACATGCTCCAGTCTATTCGTGAGGAGCAGCGTGTGCTGGGAACCGGGCCCAGCGTCCCATTCAAGATCATATTCAGAAATTGAGAAATTTATGGAAACATCATTGAGATACTGGGGCCATTACCCAGCTTCGGCTAAGAAAGACAACAGTTACTGTGTAATCTACACAAGAACACTAAAATTGTCTATCCCCCAAAGCTCAGATCAAAGGAGCATTCAGAATTGAAAAGCCACCTGCCTTAGGGCCTTCCAGCAGCCCAACCCTACCTACCTCACCCCTATATCCCGATGCCCAATCGGCATTAGGGAAGTTTCTTTTCTTCTTCTTCTTCTTCTTTTTCTTCTTCTTCTTTGTGTTTTCTTTTCTTGACTTTTGCCGTGAGTACCAGAAAAGAAAATATAATGAGACCCAGGCTCAGCAAAACTCTGTGCGCAGTGAAATTCAGCTTCGGCCAAAAACATGATCAGAGGTAGTGGTAGTTACCAAAAAAAAAAAAAAAAAAAAAGATCAGCAGCGGGGGCAGTCGCTTGTCGCCTGTCGCAATTGCTAGACCGTGAGGCACTGACAGAGGAACAGGGAGGAAGACGATCCCAGACCAGGGAGAAGGATCGTGAGGGCTGCAGTCGAACGGGCCATCGAGGGAGGGAGATCATCAGGCAGTCGTTCATCGCCCGTCATGATTTCCAGACCGTGCGGCATCGATGGTGGAAGGGGGAGGAAGACGATCGCCAGGTGGGTAGTCGTTTATCACCCGTCATGATTGCTGCACTGCGAGGAGGAACACGATGATGCCCCATAGACGAAGGGAGAGGAACACGATCACAGGAATCAGAGAGGAGAAAGCTCACGGGGCGGACAGTCGTTTGACACCCATCGTGATTGTTACTCTGGGAGGAGAAGGTTCTCTCTCTCTCTCTCTCTCTCTCTCTCTCTCTCTCTCTCTCTCTCTCTCTCTNCTCTCTCTCTCTCTCTCTCTCTCTCTCTCTCTCTCTCTCTCTCTCTCTCTCTCTCTCTCTCTCTCTCTCTCTCTCTCTCTCTCTCTCTCTTCCATTCCTGCTTCCGAGTCGATGCATGTTCTTCTTCTTTTTCCCTTTGGTCTGTCGGGTGGACCACCGATCAGATGTTAAACCACCAGTACTTCCGAAAGTCGCAGCTGTAAGCAAGCCGCTGCGATGATGAACATACCGGGCCATACATTGGCGTGTCGGTTCGTTCAAGTAGAAGCACTTATACTCTATCTGCCTGCCCCTCCTCCTGTCCTTGGTTTCCTTCCCCGTTCCTCCTTCGGTGTGCGTTGTTGTTACGCATTGTTGCTTCGGAGATTTTTTTTTTTTTTCCTGCTAACGACAGACTACCGTATTTGTTTTCAAAGACTGGACAGCGGTGGGCCGGGAGTTCCCGCTGCGACCATCCACAGAATGTCCCGACCCCTTCCCGCCCCACCAGCTAGCAACGGTAGACCTGCAATGGTATGGAACCGACTGTGCAGTCTGAGCAAGGTCAGAGTACATATAACGGACGGCAAGGAGCGTACCAATTTTTTTATTTTTATTTTATTTTTATTTTTTTTCTAGTGCGGAGTTTTCCATCCGCTAATTACAAATTTCTAGACATTTATCTCTCTCTGAGCCTCACAGAGCATAGTCCAAACAGAACTCACCTTGGGTTGTCACGTCAGCAGTTCTAGCACCTAAAAGAAAATCTGACAGTCGAGGATCTGAGAGGAACTGACATGCTTCAAGAAATAGAGTAAACGAAACCCTAGACTACACCGGCTAGTCCTTCGGGACATCCGTTAAAATTGGAACGATACAGAGACTGAAGATTAGCATGGCCCCTGCGAATGGATGACACGCATAAATCGAGAAATGGTCCAGACTACACAGGCTAACTTAGGCAGGGGTGAAGGATGGTACATCCCTCCTAGTGGAAGTAATCAATGCCGTCCTTCGGGCCTCCACACCAGAAAGGGGAGGAGCGTGAGTGCGTTCTCAATGTACTTTCTTTGACTTGCCGCTGGAATAGGAACCGGACTGATGCTCCCCAAAATGGACAAGGAGCTGGAACCCTGAGGTTCTGTTTACAAAAAGAAAAAGAAAAAGAAAAAAAAAAAAAAAGATCGTGCATAGTGGCATTTCCCCCCTGTGCTTTACTGCACGAGACCCGTCCATTGCGCCGCGGCGGATCGGCTTGTTTTCTTAAACAAAACAAACAATGCCCCGTCTATTCTGGGGGGCAGCAGTCCGGTTGCTGATCACCGGCAAGCTGGAAGACAAGTTTACAGGAACAGAAGTGCAAGGACAGCAGATCTACATGCATTTGGACCCTTCCTAGCCTCGTCCGAATGCACATAGTCTAGAAAGCGTCCAAATGCATGTAGAGTGTTGCGTAGTGGAGCGAGGGCCTAACTTTTAAGTACAAGAGACATGTGATCAGAGAAATCGGGTCCATCTCGTGCCTAACTTTTAAGTACAAGAGACATGTGATCAGAGAAATCGGGTCCATCTCGTATTTTCTTCTCGTGTGAAGATCACTCGCTGTGTCGTTGCTATTCACATGATAGTGCCTGCCTACGCTACCGGCTTCACCTGTATAGAACGCCGTATCATTATCATTCCTGTATGTAGACTGAAAGTTGCACCAAATGCGGCTATATTAACTGGACGTTCTATTTGGGCAAAGACCATCGGCACATCACGGTAGCTTGTCACACCACCACCACGGTCACAGAGTCACCCTTCTCAAAAACAAAAAACGTTTCCCACGCCAACTGGATAGAACTAGGGCAAGGGGTGGACCCCACTGCTCGGCGGCTAAGCCCTGGAAACAGCAAAATATACCCGAAAAGGAAAAGTCGGAGGGTCCCCCCCCAAAAAGGAAAGTTGGGATGGGATTGCAGTGCACCAAATTCGTCTGTCGCTGGACCAGGACATGTCCGCGTGCGGCACTGCGTGGCAGTGTGTGATGTGTGGCGTTGAATAGGTGGCGGGGTACTTTGTTCACCTGTCCCCAGGCATCCAAAACGGCCCATTGGGACTTTCCCCGAACAGCTCCCTGCCCGGACAACCATCACTGCGCCGGCCGCCCCTTCCGTATGCAACCATTGCCCGTACCCTGGCCGGTGACACTGCCAAAAACCATGTCCCCGACCACAGACCCCACGCCCTGCGCCTCTAATGCTCGTCAGCGATGGCATTGCACTCCAAACGCACCTTCGCATCCCAGTACTCGGCATGAGGACAACGCTTGGGGCTAATGGGATCCACACGTGCGCTCATATGCTGCCCGTGCTTGGCTGGATCAACCCTGCATGGCTGGCCGTCGTCCCCAGCCTGCCCGTTTTTTGAATTTGAAATCCGTTGCCGTTTCGGAAATCAGGGCCCGCGCAGGCCAGCCACACAACGGCCCTCATCGAAACCATGCGACAGGGCAGTGCATGTCCGAGGGGGCTTGCCCGCCCATGAAACGGTCCACCGTGACGTCAGCTGGAGCACGCCCACTCGGCATCTTCTTTCCATGGGAGAACATGCCCCCCCCCTCTAGTCGGTTGGAAGGCCTTTCTGGAAAGGTCGTGGAAGGCCGCGCGGTTCGGTTTCCAGGCCGCCAACCGTGTAGAAATGCTTCTGACACCTTTCCCGCAACGTCCTTCCACGGTCTGTGGGGTCTGAAAAACCTTCCAATGCTGGGTTTCCATCCTCTTTTCCAGATCAGTGGAGTCCCAAACACACCGGCCTGGAAATAAATTTCCAGGAAGCCGAGCAGTGGGGTCCGACCTAAGCGTCTTCCGCCGAATAGAACGTACCATCATAACATCTGTATTTGGCCCAGATGCCAGTCCCCAGATGCAGTGAAAATGACAGTACGCCGGGGGGAAGACGGCAGCGACAAGTGGGCCGTTCATCGAAAGTGTTGCTTTCATCTGCAAGGCCGCAGGTTTCGTGTGAAGGTTGTGGGCAGTTCTACAATTGAATTTTGTCTACATGGGGATGTCTGTATTTGGCCCAACGTTTCAGGCCACATGCAGCGAAAATGACAATACGCCCTGATTCCTTTTCAGAAATGAATTTTGTCATATCTGAGCACAAAAGATCGTCAAAGTTTGGTGCACTGCAATTGCTGCACACCGCTTCCTAGCCGCCGCACATGCCTCGCACTGCAATTCGGCCACTAACCACAGTGCCATTTCCCAACAGCTCAGCTGGTGACACTGGTAGTTTACACCATCAGTACTTGGCCGAGCTATTGGCCGCGGGAAAAAATAGAGTAGAAACATTTCTAGTCGGATGAATTTGGGCGCTCCTGTAGTAGCCCGTACGTTTCCTAAAACCGTGGCTCGTTAACGGGCACGACTTCAGGAAGTACTGGTGGTTTAAGGCTTGGATCCCACAGTGCGTTTTTAAGAAAAAGTCGGAAAAGTGCCCTGAAAGTCGTGTCCGCGCCAACCGGTTCGTAAGAACGAATTTGGACCCCACAGGCCCGACGGGGAAGGCACTTCTCCACAAATTTTGCCGTATGCACTCCGTCCCAACTTCATCTACGGACATCCAACGGCCAAGGACCACGAAACGACAACATAAAAAAGGGAAAACCCAATTTTGCAGAGGCACCTACTTTCAGGGTGAGGGGGTAGGGGTCGGGAGCTATTGGAAATTCGTTCACGAAACCAGGCACGACTCTCCCCCGTGCTGCCACGAAGGAGGCCCAGAGAAGAAACAGCCGAATTATTTTCCCTGTCCGCTCACCTCGGAAACCTGTGGGATTTCTTTTTTTTCACGAAAGTACCCTTACTAAGGATTGTGGGATCCAAGCCTAAGCCACAAGTACACGGCACTCAGCCTTGCAGTCCAAGGCTTGTCCCCACAAGAACACTGGCCGAAACGTCAAACGCTGGGCCCACCGTTGATAAATTGGATCGGTGGTGGCGTTTGCGTTTTGCGCCTCCAAGAGTTTGAGGGGTCAGGCTCACGGCCAGGTGGCCATTCACAGGTGCTTCAAGAATTCACCCCTGTAGGCACTCGCCATAATTCCGCAAGTTGCCGTCGTCATATGTCAATTTCTGGATGTATATGTATATCACACCACGGCCCAGGTGGCCATGTACTTTTGTGGTGGCCATGTACTTTTTTGGTGGCCATGCACTTTTTTTTTTTTTTTTTTAAAGCTATATTYTTYTCTCAATTTCACCTCACACTACCTACCTACCACTACTCTTTTTTCTTTTTTTTTGGCTGTTAACTTCTGTCCAGGGAGGCCATTACCTACCACTACTAATTGTAGACACTCGCCATAATTCCGCAAGTTTCATAGTGGCCTTGATTTAAAAGAGAAAAAATAAGATAAAAAAAGTGTGTTCAATAACTCTCGGGTTCATTCCATCATCTTCACCACTTTCACTCTTTGACTGTCGGCCATGCGGATAAGTCTTTTATTATTATTATTATTATTATTATTATTATTATTATTATTATTATTATTATTATTATTTTATGAAGTCCAGGTTAACTTGTTGTAAAGGCTAGCCACCAGGCATGTGCTAGTCCCTTCAGCAGTTGGCCATGAAGATGGATCGGCCGGCAGTGTCGGCCATGCACATCCATCTTGATGGCTGACTAGCAACCGCTCCCGGATCAGGGGTGTGCTATAACCACAGCGCCAGCGACCCCACTGCCAGTAAATCCTGGCCATGGTCCCACCTAGCGCAGAATCCTGACCAGGTCTGTCCTTGTACATTACGACATCTGAAGCCACCATCTTGATGGCCCCTGCGCAAGGATGACAAACATAAATCGAGAAATGGTCCAAAGCTCGGGGGAGGGCGGTGTGGTGCGGTGCGGTGCGTTAGCGGCGCCGATGAGAGCGCTGGATTTGCCAGCGGAGTTTGGTAGGCAGATGGACCCGTGCCGGTGCACGGGGCCATCGCTGCCTCCTCCCCAGGCAAGGGGCTAGGCTTCCTCGGGTATCTTCTTTGGCAATCCCAAGGAACAGCCGGGACTCTCCATAGCCAGAGGTGAAGAGTAGTTGTGGCGGTTGCTGAACGGTGAGGGGCGTGGATATGAAAGTGCCTGTACCAAACAGGGAGGGGGTGCTTAATCGGGAAAAGGGAGAGCTACCCGAGACTACTGTGGGGGTTCCTACATGTATGAAGAAGTCAATGTCAGAAAGGTCAGTGGAGTGTCTGCGAAGACGTCAGCAGGATCGCTAGCCCTGCACAGCACAACGCCGTAAGGAACCACAAGGTTCTGGAAGGTAATTTCCCTGCGAACCTCAGCCTGCCTGGGCCCTTATAGGCCAGATGTCCGGTGTGGAAGCTTCATCTGTTAGAAGAGACGTAGGAGTTAGGCTATCTAGAGGATCGTTGATCTCTGTGTTGCTTTGGCTTGTTATTGCAAGCATGGCTTCCAACGGAGGTTCCACCTCCCAGGAAGCCTTCCACCTTGTGATCGCCTCTTCCCCGACGGATTCCGATAAAGAGAGGATTGGAGAAGTTTTGAGGGGGGAGGATTATGTGAGGGTAATGGTAAAAGGGGGGAGGATTATGTGAGGGTAATGGTAAAAGGCGAGCATGTTTTGTTGATGGTATCCTTCCTAATCGACTAGCTCCAAGCACAGTCATAAAGGGGGGGGATTTTTATTTTATTTTATTTTTTTTATTTTTTTTTTGGGAAAATCAGAGGCTTATGGTTCTGGCTCCTGCCATTCTGGAGAGCAACAGTCCGGTTCCTATTCCCCCGGCAAGTCAATATGAAGTACAATGGGGACTCACACACGCTCCTCCCCATTATGGCTGGGAGGCCCGAGTGGGCGGGGAGGATTATGTGAGGGTAATGGTAAATCCAGACCTTGCTCGCCTACAAAGCGAATGGCTAAGGGAGCATGCTGTTTCAGTATTTTTCGGCAGAGACTCGTCCTCGCTGCCGGCGGAATTAAAGAGTAGACTCGTTCACATTTATGAGAACGGATGGGCGATGCCAAAGGAAACAGGAGCGCCTCCGAAGAGAGGTTTGTTCCGTAATGAGGGAAGAAATATATGGCCTCTGCAAAACAGATCGCACAATGGATGCT
Organism: Chara braunii; assembly: GCA_003427395.1. Taxonomy (NCBI): domain Eukaryota; kingdom Viridiplantae; phylum Streptophyta; class Charophyceae; order Charales; family Characeae; genus Chara; species Chara braunii. Next base: position 5,864,212 of record BFEA01000021.1, read on the forward strand.
ACGAAAGAGGGAGGCCAAGGTGGTCCTGGACCATGCCACATATTCGGTATCCTTCCGCCCATGGATGTCTGAGAAAGAGCTATCTGACTGGCGGGAGGTTATGAACCGAAAATACTTCTGGATCAGATGTCTCGGAGTACCGGTTTCAGTAATGGGCTTGTTGAAAGGGGCCGTGGAAGATGCATTCGGGGAGGTGATTCAAGATCATCCCTCTTTTAAGCATCCGCTGACTCCGGATCTTCGGGACATAAGATTCGATTTGGAACCCTCGGCTAAGCTGAAGAATAAAAGGAAATTGGGGATTGACCTGGGTGAGTATGGGTTCGTTGAAATAGAGGTCATATGTGTTGATACACCCCGTTTTTTTTTTTTTTTTTTTTTTTTTTTTTCAGTCACGAGACTCCCATCCTACCTCCTTCTCGCTTAACATATCTCCTGGCGCACCCCCACATCTTTCTCCATCTTACCTCTCTGGTGTCACAATTGCAGAATTTTTTTTTTCATAAAGGGCCTCGTTAGACACTCCTTACGAATTCCTTGAGCCACAAGGAATTTTCCTTGTGGCTCGTAAGGGAATTTGGGCTCTTCGTTCCACCTGTCCTTGGGGACGTCGCCCGAGGACATTTCCTAAGACTGATGTCAGAAAAAAAAAAA
>BFEA01000021.1:5865010-5876336 GCA_003427395.1 Chara braunii
CAAGGAAGAAATGGCTGGGGCCACAAGGATGCCACAAGGAATTTTCCTTGTGGCGTTTTCACATTTCTTTTTCAGTTTCGTCCCCAAGGACAGGTGGAACGAGCACATCCTTGTGGATTTCACGTCCCCAAGGAGTGTCTAACGAGGCCCAAAGCCACTGACGAGGTTTGGCCGTTGAAAAACAAGAAACGCTCACTGAAGGTTGGAACGAACAAGGGGGAGAAGGACGAGGGAGGAGGCCCGAGTGAAAATGAGAAAAAGAAGGATAAGGAGAGGGAGAACCCGGAGAAGAACGGGGACAAGGAGGTGGAATCTGAGAAGAGGGATAAAGCGGATGGGAAAGGGAGAGAGGAGATCAAGGAGACCAGTAAAAGGGAGGAAGGAGTAAGGGACAGGATGAGGGCTATAAGCATGCAGAAAAGGAGGAGGGAGAAAAGGAGGAGGAAGCAAAGGTCTGTGGTGAGAAGGATGAAGTGGAAGGCGGGTACAGTGGGAAGGACCAGGTGGAATTCGCGGAGCAGAATAATGCCGGGAACAAGAGGAAGCAGATGGGGGAAAAGGAGAAAAGGAAAAGGGGAGAGAAAGGATCTATAAGAATAGGAGGGAAGAAAAGTCCCACCGACAGAGAAGTAGGGCGGAAGGAAAGTGAGCATAAGACTCAGGGAGAAAGGGAGCGGGAAAAGAGTGCAGTTGTGCCAACAGGGGAGAAAGACACAGAGCAGGAGTTGGAACAAACAGCTCACAAAACGGGCAGCACGATTCCCAGTGGTCTTTTTGGGAACAACCTTAAATTACCCCACCTTAAATTTTACTGGGGTACCCTCCATGTTGAACGTTACCCCTGAAATTACCCCACCTTAAATTTTACTGGGGTACCCTCCACGTTGAACGCTACCCCTGAAATTACCCCACCTTAAATTTTACTGGCGTACCTCCATGTTGAATGCTAACCCTGAAATTACCCCACCTTAAAATAGACTCCATTTTTGAGGGACGGGATAGGAAGAAGATGGGGAACGCTACTTCCCCCGAACACAACGCACCCTTATTTTGGCTGTATCTGGCCGGAAATATAGCTTGTATACATTCATTTTTAGGGTGCGTTATGTTCGGGGGAAGACGTTAGTCCTGGAACTCGTCTATCAAAGGACGGGAAGCACGGAGTCCCCCAGGGGGAAGAGTGCCACCCTATAGAGAGGACTCAGTCACGGCAACGGGAGGGAAAGAGAGTACGCTAATCCGAAAAAGGAAGAACGGTAAATCAGGGGAGTTAGGACAAAGGAGACCCGTCCATGAGTAACCGGCGGGAGGATGAGGAAAATCCTAAGGATTACCTGGAATTTGCTGTTCTTTTTTTTTTTTTTTTTTTTTTGGGGGGGGGGGGGTTGTTCCAGGAAGGATGTGTCCATTTTGACCCAGCTGAGGATGCTGATCGGATCCTTATGCTCAACCCGAGGAAGAAAGTTAAATCTAAGGATGGCCTCCCAGTAGTTACGATGGAGGAGCAAGCCTTGGGTGACCCTGGGCAGGTATACCGCCGAACCAAACCAAGCTATCAAAAAGAGGATGGCCTCAGGAAGATCTGCCAAGAAAACACTAGTGGGGGCGGGCCCGATGGCCACGCTGAGCAAGAATGATATTGGGCAGGGGCCAATCAAGGAATTTTATGTTCCTTTGATTTGCCCCGATTCCCCATTAGGCCCCATGGTATTGATCATGACGTCCAACGAGGCGAACCTGTCTCTTCCCTCCATGTCAGTTCCTGGGGTGGTCTCAGACGCCGAAGCAGCAGATCTAGCGAAGGAACACGTGTTGTGCAATCAAGGGAGTTGTGTACCATTGCCAGAACCAAGAAGGGGCAGACGCGTGGCCACCCTAGCAGACAACAGCAAGATCCTGCTACATATAGCTTTCCTGGGACTTAGCGGGATTGCAGATCAGTTTGTTAGCTGGAGCCTGGACAAGACTCACTGGCACCCGATTCAGGATTTCGAGTCGGGTAATGTACAGGCTTTGGAAAATATTAGTTTAATCCCGTCGCTGTCAGCTATTGCAGTACTAGATTGGCTGGAAAGGTTTGATGATGTCGACCTCCTTCCCGGGCAAACATTCAGGGAACTACCGTCTTCCCCCGAACATAACGCACCCTAAAAATGAATGTATACAAGCTATATTTCCGGCCAGATGCGGCCAAAATAAGGGTGCGTTGTGTTCGGGGGAAGACGGTAGTGATGGCTGCAGGACAAATACAGAAGTTCCTTGTAGACGGAACAGACCAAGCAAGCAACCCTCGCATTCAAGCACCAACGGCGATGTCCAGCTCAATGGTATTGCCCAATAGGGTTAGAATCGTGAGCTGGAATGTCAAAGGGCTTGGTGATAACGCCAGCAGGTTTAAGAGATCGCGCCTCTCTGCATGGATCCATGCCGAGAATGCGCACGTCATATGCCTGCAGGAAACTAAGTTGGATGCAGATAAGATAGTGGACATACGTAACTGGTGGGCGGGGCCGCAGTTTTGGGCTCCAGCAGACGGCTCCAACGGGGGTGTAGCTAGCAGTGCTACTACACAAAGACTTGGACTGTTTGGTACAATCAATGCTGGCAGGATCCCCCCCGTGACGGTTTCTCTTCTGATGTACTTTATATTCAATCTGTATAAGGGACACTGGACCCGTTTTCCAGCAGGTGATGCTCCCCACCAATAGATGGAGCCTCTCCTTAGGTGCTAGCGGTGGCTGCTCTTATCAGCACCACTAGCACTGGCGGGGGCATGTTTAAAACAAAAACAAAAACAAAAACAAAAAAAAAAAAAAAAACAAAAAAAAAACCAAACCTAGACTCGTATGCTGACCCAGAAGGACATTTTGTCTGGGTCAAAATAGAAATCGAATCCGAGGAATGGGGGCTCATGTCAGTGTATGCTCCCACGGATCGTATAGATAGAACTGAGTTTTTCTCCAACCTTCCAGCTTGCCTTTCCAGATACAGAAAATCTGGTGATCGCCGGCGATTGGAATACAATGATGAATCCAGGCTTGGATTCACCTGAACCATTCCCACTGAGAACAGACAGCACTTTGTTGACGACCCTTTAAGAATCTCAATCATTGGTGGACACATACAGAACCATGAACCTGGAGGATCATGGGTTTACATGGTTTGGCCCGAAACCAGATAAAAATACTCCACAACCGAGACAAAGATTAGACATTATAGCAGCACGAGGAGTGATTTGGGATCGATGCATTCGGGCAGACAGACGTCGGTATAGGGTCGATGTCTGATCACCACCTGGTGTTTATTGATGTCCTTCTCAAGGACCTGGTGCAGTCGGCCAGCCCTCTGTTCCGTCTAAATGTGAACATTCTCAAAGATAGCCAAATTCAAGAATAATATTTTCTATGGAAGGCATCCCGGATTGGATATCAGATCAGATGCAGACATGGCAAGGATCGAAGGACTTGTTCAACTCAGAAGACCATTGGGTAGACGTGGGGGTAGGAATGGTTCGGGAGGTGCTAATCGTATTTTCCCGTATGAAGGCGACAAACAGACATTGGAAAGAGTTGAAATTGACAAGGTTAGTTGACGAGGCGGAGGCAAATTTGGGCCAAGACCCCTTTGTAGACCTGTACTGGACGGACGGACAAACGGCTGACCGCGTTAAGCCAGTTGGAAGGACTGGATCAACAGAAACAATCAGAATGGCTGGAATGGCTCGGACTTAGAGGCATCATAGGTTATGATAGGATGACGAAACTAACGTTCCGTTCCGTGCTGTTGAGACAAACAAAGACGGTAGTGAGGGAGCTCTCCCGCCCATTTCATTCATTTGAGCCAATGTCCACAAACGCTCAGGATCTTTGTGCCTTTGCCTTGGAGTACTTTCGGGACACAGTTTCAACACGCCGACCTTACGACACGGACCTCTCTCTTACTTCCCACTTTTGCGAGGGGACGAGATCGGGTATTGCCTCTCAGACGAAGAATTGGCTGGAGGAACCATTCACAGAAAGGGAGCTCCACCAGGCTGTTAAGCAGATGGCACTTGGGAAATGCCCTGGTTTGGACGGCCTCCCGATTAAACTGTTTTTGAATTCAGGGGGGGCCTTCGCTCCCTTTTTGTGCAAGATCTATAATAGGGCACTGACGACCGGGTCGCGGCCTAAGTCCTTCGTTAAAGGATATATTGCATTACTTTTTAAGAAGGGCGATAAGAGGGAGGTTCACAACTATCATCCGATATCGGTCCTAAACGTTGTTTATAAAATATTGGCAAAGGCACTAGCTATACGTTTGGCCACGGTCCTCCCGCAATTGGTGGGATGGGAACAGGGAGCCTTCGTCAAAGGAAGGATGATCTTTGAAAAAAATAGTACTCACAACAGTGCAAGCCCTAGAGATCATAGGTGCTGAGAAACGTGAAGTGGCGGTCCTTCTGTTGGATATGGAGAAGGCCTATGACAAGGTCGGGTGGGACTTTGTCGCCACTACGCTAAGGAAGTCGGGGTTTGGGGAGGGTTTCCTGACCTGGGTACGGGCCGTGTACACAGATGCAGCTTCAACGGTAATGGTTAATGGCCATCTGTCGAATGAATTTCCCCTCACCCATTCGTTAAGGCAAGGGTGCCCCCTTGGCCCGCTCTTGTTCGTCCTACAGCTTGAGATGTTATTATTGGATAATATATTAATATTAGGAATAACCAAAGAATTATAGGTTTGAACTCATCCTCATCTTTGCAGTAAAAAAAAAAAGAAAAAAAAAAGGAGGAGCTTTAGCAGACGACTTAACAATCGCCTGTGAGACCTCCCCCGTCTCACTCCATGAATTACGCAGAGTTTTAGATGGATTATCGGCAGTCTTTCTGAAGCTTCAATTAACTGGACAAATTCGATGTATCTGCTGCCTGCCGTGTACACCTTGAAGGTGGACTGGGGCTTGAGGCAGATCCCTACAGAGAACTCCGAAAGATTTCTCGGAGTGCAGGTATCCCTTGCGGATTGCTCTCGGGTCCAAGATCAGGTGTTATCAAAAAAAACAAGGTAACTGCAAGAATTAAAGGTTGGCTGCAAAATTACAAGTTGTCCTTGTTTGGTACAGCCCTAGTGTTATCTGCAGCAGCCTTCTCCTTACTATGGTTCCCATTGACGATCTGTTTATTGAGGGAGGAAGCATACAGCGAAGTCCGTAGAGAAGCAGGGAAGTATCTATGGAACACAAATGGTTAACGGGGACCGCCATTTTCAGGCCCTGGGTAACGAGTCCAAAACTGAAATTAGGGTTTCCGGGTCAAATTTTATGTTTTTTTAATTTTTTTTGTTTTGCCTGTTCTCGTTTCGGTTCAACGTTGGTGTGTGTGTGTCAAATTTTGTGTCATTTGGAGAATTGAAAGTTCCTCTGTTAAGATTTCTGAAATTTCTCAAGATTTCTTTTTTTTTTTTTTCTTTTTTTTTTTTAATTTCTCAAGATTTCTGGAATTGAGATGTTGGCAAAATTTCATGAAAATGCACTCTTGCCTTGCTGTTTCAGATGTTTTTTTTCTTTTTCTTTTCTTGATTTTTTTTTTTTTTTTGCAGTTAGTTTGTATGGTCTCCACTCTTGGAATTGCTGGCAAGTTTGATTAAAATGACCCTTTGGTTTTCTTATAAATGACATCATGGCAAGTGGTCTGGAAAATCAGGGTCTCCGTTAACCTTCTCTGCTATGGAAGCCCTCCGCAGAATCTGGGCATAAGATGGATGTGCATGGCCGACACTCCCTTCACAAAATTAGGGTCTCCGTTAACCTTCTCTCCTATGGAAGCCCTCCGCGATATCGCAATGGTGACTTGGGAGTCTGTTACCTTTGTGAAGCCCCATAACCAAAGGAGGCCTTTGGCCATCGTTGACCCCCAGAAAGCAAAATCTGGCGCTTCTATCGAAATGGACAGGAAAAGCATGCTTCGAAGACCCCTCCAAAATCTGAATCTGGATCAGAATGGCTGAGTATATCTTATGCAAGGAATGGTCGCTACCTGATACAAGGGATAAGGTATGGCAATGCTGTATGATGACTACATTCTTCCCCCGAATACAACGCACGGTCATTATGGCTGTATTTGAGGCATCTTTCAGTCTCGATACAACCTATAATGACTGTGCATTGTATTTGGGGGAAGACTGTAGTTTTCTGCATAAGACGATCAAGTCCAGGGTTTGGCGGGGTATGGTACATGCTTGGAAGAAACAATGGCCAAAAATTTTGGACCTACCAAGCACCGAGGGAGAGGTGGCGAATCAATGTTTGTTTGACAATGAGCTAGCTAATAGCCGCCGCATCAGACGAGCTCCCGTTCTCAGCCAGGGAAGGCTTGGGCAACTTTGGCCGAGCCTGGATAGAGAAAGGGTTACTCAGGGTTAAACACGTTTGGAATGAGGAAAGGGAGGACTCTGCATCTCGGAGGAGGAACTACGGGTACGCCGCCTCCCTCGTCTCCACCAAATCTCACAAACATTTGCTAAAATATAGGAGGCAATCCCTCTAACGGCGGATCTCTCTCCTGTCCTCTTCTACGGAAAATGCAGTAGGGACGTGGGTCGAAGCAACAGGGGGAACTTCAAGACAATATTTGTTGGAAGGAGGTGGGGCCCACCAACCTGCTGGAAGGGGATTAGGCCGGACAACTGGCAAACGATTCATACACAGAAAGGGGTTACACCCCTGCGGTTTGTACAGGAAAGGACGGTCCCCACAACTCTGGGTCTGACGGAACACCCGGTCACGGTGTACAGCACTGACAAAGTCAAGGGCTACTTGGGGAAACACACTCAGAGTTCATAGCGCAACCCTGGGGGTGCTGTATGGATGGGAACAGGGGGATAGGGATAGGAACCAGTCGGAGACTCAGAGGCTACTCCCTGGACAGGATACAGTGGAGTTCTTTTTAACATTACGGTGGGAGCGTCTGTGCTATACAGACAAGTCGACGGCACCCCCACGGTACTCGCTTGCAATCGATTGGCCAAGATAAAGGGTTGGAAAGCGCAACAACCGGACTGGGAGTCATTGCGGGCAGGCCTAAAGAAAACCCGCAAGCAGAAGAATGCCTGCCTAATGTGGATAGAAGCACTGCAAGGAGTTACGACAGGACTGAGACTGGTCTACAAAAGCGATGGAAATCGCGATAACCTGCCGCAGATGTGCCTGGGGGTGGGAAGCAAATGCCCACCTCTGGATTCACTGTCCATTAGCGGATGAGCTTTGGATGCGGTGGGGACCTTTCACTGGAATAATATAACAGAGGGGGAATTTCCCTGGAGTGATTATTGGGCTCTGTACCGAACTCTCCCCAGCCTGCAATGCAACTACGTAAGTGGATGGGGGTACGTGGCCTTGGCTTGCAGAGGGATTATAATGCAGGCGATTTGGCTGTCTAGAAATGAGAAGGTGTTTAAGAAACAGCAATGTCAAGCCAGCAGCCGCAACGCAAAGTCAGGTCCTTGCCAATATCAGACTTTCTATTCTATCAGATTGGAGACTGGCAAGGGGCTGCCCGGGCAGAGGCAGGCTGGGCCCCCTGATTTCTTAAGACATGGGCTGAACTGAATCGTTTGGTTTCGGTTACTCGGGAAGGGAACATTGAGCTTGCAAGATGGTTATTACGGAAATACCCCTCCGTTAGCATGAGACCGAGCAGCCAAAGTTAAGTCCGGATCTAGGGTCAAAGACTGAATTTTTTTTTTTTTTTTTTTTTTTTTTTTTTTTTTGATTACTGGTCTGGACATCTTTCTTAATTTCCCTTTTTGGGGGTTGGGCATCAAGAACTTTCGTCTGAGAAAGTAGCTGAGTAGGGAAAGGGACACCGGAGCCGGTTTCCAGAAATGATTCGTGTTTGAGCCGATTGCGGGTGTAACGCCCCCACACCTTCCGGGTCGAATTGCGAGGTCCCCGGCCTCTTTCCTATATGATTTGCAATATAAATTTTGTGATTTTTCAGGAAAAAAAAAAAAAAAAAAGCCACCATCTTCAAGATGGGTGCAATAGAATAGCAAGGTCTGACGATCCAGATTCTTCATATCGTATTTTTTATCTTTTTTTCTCTTTTTTAATGGGAAAATTGGTGAGATGCCCCTAAAAGTTTGGGTATTTCCTATGTTGTATGTGCGTACGTTGTATGCAGCTGAGACGGTCATAATCTCATTCACATTCTGATCGGCTGCGCAGATCCGTCTTCCTTCACATTCCCTGTGTGCATCAACCCCGGCGAAGCCCTGGTCATCATCTTTTTTTTGAACATTCCTTCCCACATTTTGGTCAAAACATAAGGCAAAAGACATATTAAGCACAACAGTCGTGAAAAAAAAGGGAGAGAAAAAAAAAAACAATTTTGCCCATCATCCATCAATCAGATCCAATGGCGCCGAGTCGCTCTCGTGCATCATCCTTTCCCCCAGCACATGTAGTACCTAGAATGCTACAGTCTTCCCCCGAATACAGCGTACAGTCATTATAGCAGAATTTGGGGCATTATTCAGTCTAAATTCATCTATAATGACCGTACGTTGTATTCGGGCGAAGACTCTAGCCCTGCAATTCCCGCCTTTGCCTGCAGCACTGCGCAAACTAACGTCACGGTGGAGAAAAAAAGGTTTGGACACAGATCCAAGCCGCGCTGGCGCAGGGCCAGCTTTCCCTAGTGAGTGCACAACCCGACCGGCGAGCACCACAACCCGACCGGCGACCACCACACCGCGCTTCCATTATAATAACCAGTAGACGATCGCAGACATCTCCTACTAGTCCCAACCCCTGCCCAGATCTGCAGCCCGGCAAAATGGAACAGCCCCGGCTGCACAGCGTAGTTAACCAAGACAGCAGTAAAAGAAACACAAGTGCCTTTATTTTTCCTTTTTTTTTTAAACCTCATTTTTACTACAAACAACAACAACTTTATTCCAGGGCTCTTCTTCTATCTGGTCTGGGGTGGGTAGCCTTCTCCTTGCTGATGCCGCCGTTCGATGTCTCACCCGTCTTCTTTCTCCACTTGGGGAGGGCATGGCTCTACTACCAGACGATACACAAGGGGAAGCACCCATTGGCTTTCTGCGAAATGGCTTCCGGACCTTCCCAGATATATTTGATCATCTCTGAGACGCTTGCGCCTGAAAAAAAATCTGATCAAAAGAGCTGTCATTCACGATGACAAAAAATGTGCCAAGATCTCTCTAGTCCAGAATAACTCAAACGTCGAATCTTTAAGCAATTTGAAACCAGAATTCAATCCAACCTGGCGGTGAACATACTTCTTCTTCCCTCACCGACCCTGCTCCTCTTCCTCCTCGTTCTTTTCCATACTCCTTCCCTCGCCATCCCTCCTCCTCCTCTTCCTCTCTTTTTATCCTCCTCTTCCTCCTCCTCCTAATCCTCATCTTTTGTCCTCCTCTTTCTCCTCGTCCTCCTCCCCCTACTCCTCCCCCTCCACCGTGACGGCCGTCCGCTCCACCCAACAAAACAAATGTGCAAGTTATGGAAATTTAAAATGCAATCTAGACAGCGACTGCAAGAAGAAAAACAGGCGCCAGAGCAACCGGCACCCACCGCTCGGCCTTCTCCTCGCCCTCTTCCATCTCCTCCCAGTCCCCTCCTCTCCTCGGAGTCCACCTTCCTTCAGCTCCTTATGCAACCATACAAGTGTGAATGCGCTTAGACTAAAAAAATGCTCTCCGTCCCCGCATCAGCGTCGCGAGAGCAGCCACAGTAATCAGCACATCAGACAGCCGACATGATCACACACCGACAGCCGCTGGAAGGACGACACGCTGCGACGTTTCCAACTCCTAAAACAACTCCGCTACGGGCCTGCTCAAGGCTGTTTTCTTCGTATGTCCTCGACCAACCCACTGTTCTCCCAAGCCTTCCACATTCCGTAGTCCCGAATTTGCTTAAACTGCATCTTTTCGCCTCCCACTCCTATCTCTCCACTACCAAACACCTGCAAAACCGGTGCGGACGAGCCGGCCTTCATCCAGTCGTGCATTTCCACCATAACAAGTGGGATCTTGCGCAACCACGTCATCGGGTTCTCTTCCGATACCGTGAAGACTTCCTTCTCCGCCCCTTCGATGTCAATCTTCGTGAAATCAAAATGATCGATGTTAAACAGATCCTGAATGAGGTCCACCGTCAAAGCCGGCACCCCCTCCTTCGACTGCCAGACCATCGTCCCCCACTCGTTTCCCAACCCCGGATTGCCGACGTTCACCCGCGTGACCGTGTTCCAAAGCGCCGCATTGATCGGATGCACGTTCGGGTAAGGCCCGACGTTCATCTTCAGCATCTCGTAATTGGTTCCGGCGGGCTCGATCGCGATAATGGTCGCATTGGGAAACAAATTCGCAAAGATCATCGACGCCATTCCGATGTTCCCTCCAGCATCTAAAATCCTCATCAGATTGTACTCGCTTACGAAAGAGTACTCCGTCTTTTCATACAACTGCTCGAGCACTCTGATGTCGGACGCACCTGGCCGAAGGAAAAACTGAAGCAAGCATGGCTCCTGCAAGCAGGGAACTTCGTTCGCAAAGCAACCAACGACACAAACATGCGGCTGCCTCCCCTTTTCTGCCGTCACTAACGGTTGAAGCTCCTCCCACGTTCGCCATCCATTCTTATAAAAGAACCGCCTTCCGGCCGCCTTGCAATCGTGCGGCGCAAGAATCAGCTGCCCGACTTCTTTCGCATTCATGCCACAAAGCTCCCGTTGCCTCGCACATGCCTGAGACCTCCGCAAAAGATTCCTCTGCTCATTCGACAACAGGGCGTACATATCTCTACCTAGCTCATCCTTAGAACCATTTTGCACAGGTGAATCATCAGTTTGTTGGCTTCTCGTCCTTGTTCCACACAGATTGTCGAGAAGAAACCTGGGATTACCACCTCCATCAAAAAGCACTGCAAACATGTAATAGCCGCCGAAAAGCAAAATGCAGGCCAAGATGATCAGATTGATCTTCATGCCTGTCAGCCGTGGCACGGACACGGCCGACCGTGCCAGCTTCATACCTATTTACCTACTACTCTGTGCAGGCAAGCTCTCCCGTCCTCCTCTCGAGTCCAAGTCACAGCCCTAAGAATAATCCCTGCGCGACAAGAACAGTCTCCAAATCCTTCCAAATTACTTCATTCAAGCTCTCTGTACCTGCATTCCACAAAACCGTTCAATCCAACAAATACAAACGTCAAAACATCATCCACAAAACTCTCTCTCTCTCTCTCTCTCTCTCTCTCTCTCTCTCTCTCTCTCTCTCTCTCTCTCTCTCTCTCTCTCTCTCTCTCTCTCTCTCT
>BFEA01000021.1:5883799-5895170 GCA_003427395.1 Chara braunii
AGTATAAGTGGGACTGTCCAAATGGGTAGAGAGGTGAAACAAATACCAATTCTTGCAACAAATTGCCAAATTGTGGGATGATTTGTCCACAGGAACAATGGCAAAGTGTTGTTGCAGATGGCGTAAGGAGGCATGTGCACAACGAAGTGAATGTTGTTGGCTCACATGATTGGAAGACGAAGTCGCATTGGATTGACAATGCCCAAGGATTGCAGAACGCCAGCTGTGCAATTTCTGAGAAAGGGACGAGAAAGAAACAATCGAGAGTGTCTAGCAAATGTATTCTTGTAACTGGCAATGTACTCATCGAGTCCGATCGCCAGTGCTTGGAGCACATCAGCAGTCTATGTATATAGATATATAGCAGATGGCCTTATTCGTCATCAAGATGTTGGTATTCCTACTCCTAGACCATTCGTACCCTCTAGTGCCGACGTGATATACATATACGCTGGTCTAAACTGAAATAAAAAAGAACCCGAATGAGTGGTCCCACATGAAAGCACCGCTACGCTCGCCGAAATAGACCAAACAATAGGACAAAACCAACCGGGATCATGCAGAAACACTGGCCCAGGGACACCACCAACGACAAAAAAGACTATATAAAGACAATCCCAGATGACGATTCCCACCTAAAAAGCACCGGCTCCCATCGATAGGTCAACCAACGGGGACCAGCCAACTAGGATGCCAAAAAAGAACCCAGATGACAAGTCCCCCCAGATGAAAACACCGCCACGTGGACCGAGCAACGAGACAAAACCAGCCGGGATGCAGACAAAGGTGCCAAAAATACCAACAATTCAACCATAACCATACTTGAAAAAACGGAACCATACAGTAGGTCCGTAAAACGAAATAACCAAAAAATGGGGAAGAGTAAAGCAAAAGGAAGAAGAAAAAAGAATGATAGAAAGGAGAATTAAAAAGAGTATTTTCTACCATAACCATAGAAAGGAGAATTAAAAAGAGTTTTCTACCATAACCAAAGAAGAGCCTGCTAGTACAGGCCCGACGCTCGCCGCATCATCTACAAAAGCAGAGAGGCTGAGAGAGCTATATATTAATTCTAAATTCGGTAAAAGATCTCGATGTGACCCTGCGGCAAACATTGTTCAGTACATGTTTCTGCATAACATAGCTTTTCCCGAGTTTTTTTTTTTTTTTTTTTTTTTTTTTTGTGGGGACCTTCTTTGGTCCTTGCACGGCCGGGCTGCCCGCCCAGGAAAACAGGGACATCCGGGGGGCCCGGATGGTAGCCTAGTTTCAGCAGCACTTTTTCTTTTTTTCCCCCATTTCTTTTATTTAAATTTGTTAATTCACAACAAGTGTCTGACGCCATAGAACTAGAACTAGCTCTCTCCTCCTCTACGGTGTAAGTGGGACATGGGCCCTGGGGATCCAAACTCCCTGTTGGCGCCAAGCTTATATATCTTCAAACAGAGCTGCCCTGTAATCCGTAGGCAGAGAGGGAAAAGAGGACAACAAACTAGGGGCTGTGACAAACTGAGAGAGAGAAGAGGACAACAAACCAGGGGCTGTGACAAACTGTTTCGTCCGAGTTTCACCTACCGTCTCATCAGGAGGCTGAACCCTCAACAGTCTGCAGAATCCCATAACTGTATCATCATCGAGAACCGACCCGGTAACTTAAAGCCGTACTAGGCAGAGAGGGAGAAGGATACAACAAACGAGGCGTTGTGACAAGCTAACTGTTTCGTCGGGCCATCACCAGCTCATCGGGATACTCAAACCTCGACAGTTTGCAGAGCCCCCTAACTGATTACACCCCGACCGCGACCGGGACATGAACCGCGACGGGGACATGAACCGCAACCGGGACATGAACCTGGGGAGTGCCCGGCTAATGCCACATTGGTTGCTTCTTCTAAGAGACACCGGACCCGGTTTCCAGTTATAGTTATAAAAATCTGTTTTAAATCAAATAAAAGAAAAGAAAAGAAAAGAAAAAAAAAGCGTCCTTTTACCTCTCTCCACCGAGAGAGGTAACCTCCCTTCACCGAAGAGAGGTAGAAAGATATGCTAAGCCTTGCAGGGGGGGCCCCGATGAGGAGACGGCAGCTTAAAAACCCTTTAAAAAAAGTATTTCTTTTTTAAAAGCGCGGTAGTTTCACGGCAAAGGTAGTGGCGGTGGTAAATTTTGCTTTTGCAACGAAACGTTTCATTGCAAAACTATATCTTTCGTTTTGCAGCCTTAGAGGTCCCAATAGTTTCACAGCAAAAATATATATTTGCAGGCGGGTTCCCACTTTCCTTGCACGAATACATCTTTCGAACCCCTTCAACAACATTTCTGCTGGGAAACTTCAACAAGGCGCTATTTCTGAACTTTACCCCATATTATCCCATATATATATATCGTCACATATATATCGTCAAACAGTATAGATCGTTTCTAACATATAGATATTGTCACACGTTTTTTTCTATAGATATTGTCATACTGTGAATCAGAGCACCAAGTCAGAAAAAGAGAACACAAGAAAAGGAAAGAGAGATAAGGAAGGAAGGAAGGGGAAAGCTCCGCCTGTTCATCACGTCTTTACGTACAAGGGCCAGCCACGTGGATGACAGGTTGAGTGCTGGCTGCCCCCATCCCCGTGTGTCACAAGGACCCACTTGTATGCAGCCAAAAGGCAAAGAGGTAAAGAAAAGGAGGAAACCAGACCTCACAGAGGCAAGAGAAAGGATCTCTCTCCGGCAAAGAGGTAAAGAAAAGGAGGAGGAAACCAGACCTCACAGAGGCAAGAGAAAGGATCTCTCTCCGATTGAGTCTGTTGGACAAGACAGTTGCATGGGGTGTTCCTGTCATAGGATGTGCCCTAGTGCAACGTCAAACATTCCGTCTCATCAGCCTGCAGGTGTGTTCATCGGCCAGCTTACGCGGTTTGAGCAGATTTGTGACAATTGGCATCTGATTTGATTTCAGAACTCTGCGGCAACCATTTCATTTTTTATCTTCTTACCTACAACTCCCCCTGTTATATACAGGTCTGTTTCGGCAAGCTCGGCGAGCGTAGCGGTGCTTCATGTGGGGACCAGTCATCCGGGTTCTTTCTGTTCGGTTTGGCATCCTGGTTGGTTGTTTCCCGTTGTTCGGCCTGCATGGGGGCATTGCTTTTATGTGGGAATTGTCATCCAGGATTGTCTCTTATAATTTTTCTGTCCCAGTAAAAACGGTTTACAAATGAAAATACCCACGTCTTGATGACGAAAAAGGCCATCTGCTGTATATAGATATGTAATCTGGGATTTCTCTTTTTTTGCGGACAAGAGTTTTGTCCCGGGTGGTCTTGTCCTGTCGTTGGGCCTGTGAAGGAGGGGCGGTGCTTGCATGTGGGACTTGTCATCTAGGATCCGTTTTTGGTACTATTGCTTGTTGCCCCCTGTTTTGTTTTGTTGTATTTGGCTGTTCCCTTCCTCTTTTCTTTGCCTTTTTGCCCTTTGGCTGTGTGCAAGTGGGTCGATATGCCGCACGCGGGTGGGGGCAGCCACCGCTCAACCTACATCCACTTGGGCGGCCTTGTACGCAAGAGGTTCTGAACAGGGGGAGTTGTAAAGAAGATAAAAAAATGAATTCATTTTTCCTTGGTGTTCTTCGCTTTTGCGCTCTGACGTCTTCTGACAATATATATATATCGTCACAATATATATATATATATCGTCAAATAGAACTGCCCGGTAATATATATATATCGTCACAAACAGAACTGCCCGGTAAACCGTAGGCAGAGAGAGAGAAGTGGACAACAAACAAGGGGCTGTGACAAACTGTTTCGTCGGAGTTTCACCGACTCATCAGGAGGCTGAACCCTCARCAGTCTGCAGAATCCCCTCACTGATTACACTGTAAATGATAATYTACCTTAACCAAAATCAAAGTAGACTATCACTCACCCACACCAGATGGAAAACTCTACAGACTGTCGGTTCACACCCCATCACAAGCCAGCAAAACATCCACGAAACAAAGAAAGGTCTGTCACAGCCAAAAAATACACTCCAGACACGCCGCTGGCACTAGAGGCATATATATATATATATATATATATCGTCACACGAATATGAGAGCACAAAGGCGAAAACAAACAGAAGAAAACAAGAGAAAAATAAAATAAAATATATATATATAGTCAAACAGAGCTGCCCGGTAAAAACCGTAGTCAGAGAGGGAGAAGAGGACAACAAATGAGGGGCTGTGCCAAAATGTTCCGTTGGAGTTTCACGGACTGATATATATTGTCACACTGTGAATCGGTGCGCAAAGGCGGAAAAAAACAAAACACGGAAAGGAAAAGAACTTCAAGGAAAGCCCCACGTGTTCATCACCTCTTACGTACGAGGCCAGCCACGTGGCCTCTAGTTTGTCTTCTTCTTCTTCCCCACGCCGGCTACGACAGGCCCCTCTGTCTTGGTTGTCCATATTGGGACGTCGGCAGGCTCGTTCATTCTCTCCTACTCCTAGTCCCCCTTCCTCTCGACGTCGTGTTGATGCTAATTTGCAGAGTTCTTTGTGTTACCGACAATATGCTCTGCCACGTCGGCGGCATTCGTCATTTACCCCGCCAGATCACAGCTAGCTTTCCAGTGGTGACCCATTCGGATCTGCGGGCAGACCTACCAAATTCTTGTGGTTTGACAGCCACAAATGTCTGCCTACAGGCTTATCAGCGTCAATGTTATACTGCATCCCAATTTGTTACGATTGCTTATCAGCTTGACGCTGTTGAAAATCAGTTGTTGTATGATCATAATGGTCCACCTCCTGAGGGTAGGGAGTAACTATACTCCACCTCAGTTAAGGGCTTTACTGTAAAAATGTCTTACAGTTAGCGTTC
This sequence comes from Chara braunii, assembly GCA_003427395.1. NCBI lineage: Eukaryota > Viridiplantae > Streptophyta > Charophyceae > Charales > Characeae > Chara > Chara braunii. Next base: position 5,888,662 of record BFEA01000021.1, read on the forward strand.
CACGGTCGCCACCTTCTTCTGACGCATCATGCGACGCCAGCCGATCACGTAATGACCATCCTCATATTTCTGCCTGCATTTTGCACAGACCCGGACATTAATTATATGGCACTCATTCGTGCAGCTGCCCAGTGGGAACTGTGGGATGGTGGGACGATGATTCAGGCTATTTCCAACGTAAACGAGTTTTTTTTTTTTTTTTTTTTTTTTGAACAAGCACAGTCTGTAAAGATTATACAAACAGGGAAGCGGGCCCGGCGTCCCTCACATATGTGTATGCGGCTCCTGATTGTGAGCGAGGCATCACCGGCCAAGCCCATATCGGGAGTCGCAAAGTCCCAAAGAAAAGAGAAAAAAATTACACTGCCGAATCATACTTTATTCTGGATTATTGACCGACTCTCGTGTGACACCTGTGGGGGCAGAGACGCGGTGCGTCTTGCGAGACTGGTTGGCAGACTACCGGTAGCATAATGAAAAAAATAATATTTAATTTTCAGCAACCTCCAAAAGACGGCAAAAAAAATATTTCAATCCACAAATTAAAGACTGAAAAAAAGATACTCAAATATAAAGCAGTACAACAACAAAAAAAACAAAGCAGTATGAATACCAGTTTCGAAAGCTTACGAGTTTCCCCCGGAAGCGTATGGGCATCGCTCCTCCACTGCACAACCTTCGAAATGTATTTCGAGCCGCCAGCCGTCCCCATACATTCACAAGGTTGAATCAGTTCGAATGTCTCTGGCCCATATTGCTGTCGACGTACATGAAGAATGTAGAGTAGGGGAGCGAGGCCCTGTGTACACAAGAATTTGCAGACACATCGCCTAGTGTATAATACGCGTGAGAAAATGCCTACCGGCATCGCTCCACTGCACAAAATTCGGAGTGTATCTGGAGCTGCCCGTGGTCTCGATACATTCACAACAGTGGATTAGTAGTCCGAATGTATCTCGTCCACGTCGCAGTCCAAGTACATGTAGAATGTAAAGGAGCGAGGCCCTGTGTACACGAGAATTGGCAAAAATATCGCTTACTACAAAATGACGTTTACCAACGAGCCTGGCCTAGCTCAGTTGGTACACCCCTGAACTGCTGAAATGCTTCTCCAAAAAAAAAAAGAAAAAAAAAAAAAGAAAAAAAAAATAATGACTTAAAATCGAATCCAGATACTATCAGATGAACAAAATAAAATCGTTATGATATCCTGGGGCCGGCCAGTTCAATGATGATATCTAAATACCGTCGCCCCAAAAAAAAAAAAAAAAAAAAAAAAAAAAACGAGATTAGTACCAACGGTTGTAGCTCATCAATGGTACACCCACGAACTGGTGAAATACAAAACCACCCAAAAAAAAAAAAAAAAAGGAAATACAAAACCTGGATTCGACGAATCCCTTTAGATAAATAGACCGGAGATCCGAGTCCCAAGATGAACAGAAACAATTCTTCATTTTCTTTGATACCTCGGGGCAGAGTCAGTTCGATCAAAAAAATATATCAAAGCCGTCGAGCTTTTATATTAAAAAAAAAAACTAAGCTAAAAAAAAAAAAAAAAAAATCTGAAAACCAAAAATATGCCCCGTCCTCTTGTTACGAAGAACGAAGTGACCATAATTCACCACCGAGTGGCAGAGCAATGCACAAACGGAGATTCCAAAAAGGGAATGAAAAACGATCTAGTTCCAAAAAGGGAAAGAAAAACGCGGCTACCACTTGTGCGGGCTCTGTCAATAATGTGAACAATGTGAACAATGTGAACAATGTGAACAGAACCTTATCAAGAGTCGAGCCCCTTTTTCTTTTTTTTTTCTTTTTTCTTTTTTTTCCTTCTTTCTTTTTCTTTTCTTTTTTTTCCTTCTTTTCTTTTTCTTTTCTTTTCTTCTTTTTCTTTTCTTTTCTTTTCTTTTCTTTTCTTTTCTTTTCTTTTTCTTACCTAGATAAAGATGTTCATAAAATTCAGCAGATGGTCAAGCACCATCATTAAGCTAGGCCCGAAACGTACTCCGCAGTACAAAAAATCCGAAAACAACAATAGTAATAATAACTGCTATACAAAAATTCCCAAAACAATAATAATAATATTAAATTTAATAATAACTGCAATACAATTAATTTAACGATTTAATGAAATTAAAGAAATTTAACGATTAAATGGAATTTAACGATACAAAAAATCACATAACAATACTCATAATAACTGCTATACAATTAATTTAACGATTTAATGAAATTTAACGATACAAAATCACAAAACAGTTCTAATAATAACTGCTATACAACTAATTTAACGATTTAATGAAATTAACGAAATTTAATGAAACTGTCCGTCGGGACATCCGTTAAAATTCAAACGGTACAGAGAAAATTAGCATGGCCCCTACGCTAGGATGACACACATAAATCGAGAAAAAGTCCTTATTAATAATGAAACTAACGAAATTTAATAAAATTTAATGAATTTTAATGAAAAAATTAATGAATTTAATGAACTATTTTATTGAGCAAGAAGACGGCCTCGTCTCTCGTGCGATATACTCGATGCATAGTGACGGCCATCTGCATCGTCCGTTGGAAACCGTCCAGATTCTTTAATCCAGCGGACAGAGTGACTGCAAAATTAAATTCTCTCCGTCCGAGAGAGGGCGGGACAAGCTCCGCCGCCGTTTTTTTCCCAAAAAACAAAATGAAAAATTTACTTTCTAAGCGCCCGAAAAGAACGCTCGCCCGTGATTATAGCTGTATTTGGCGCACCTTTCGGTCTAGATACAGCGACAATAACTAGGCAGAGTTCTATTCGGGTGAAGACGGTATCTGTGTCATCACGAACTCCTTTATCGTAACAATACCCCTACCCCTTTACCCGACTGTCTTTACTGTAAAGGTTTAATTATATATTATACGATATATTATACAATATATTAAACAATATATTATACGATATATTATATATCGTCAGACCGTGTACCGGAGTGCAAGGCGGAAAAAGACAAAACAAAAAAGGAAAGAAGGAAAGATCTTCTCCCTCTCTGCCTACGGTTCACCCTATTGTCACAAAAACATCAGAGCGCAAATGCGGAAAAAAAAAAAAAAGAAAGAAAAAAAGGAAAAATGAATTCAGTTTTTTTCCTTCTTCCTTATAACTCCCCCTGTTCAGAACCTTGTGCGTACAAGGCCGCCCACGTGGATGTAGGTATATATATCGTCAAACAGAAGTACCCAGTAAACCGAAGTCGAAAACAAACAAGAACTGCTCGGGAACTTTAAAAAAAGGGTATTTCTAAATTTTCCCTATTAATTATCATCTTCCCAAACTCAGACGCTCTCCTGAAATGTCCTCAGCACCGAATTTGTTTATCCGTCGGGAAAAGAAAAAAAAATCCGTTTGATACATTTACTAGTAGGAGCACCTGGTCGTGATGGTGACCGGGAGGAAGTCACTCAAGGTCGACAAGACTATCAAGTATTGGCTGTTATATCCTGGCTCCGTTCAATGGCCGTCGTAGATTATCTGACTAATCAAATGGCCTTAACAACAACTGAAGGGACTGTCATATATGCCTACCATCAAAGCAGTGTCCATCCTCTACAACAACCGGGACTTAACAAAAAAAAAAAAAAAAAAAAAAAAAAAAAAAAAAAAAAAAAAAAAAAAAAGAGCGCAAAGCGCGGATAACAAAAACCAAAAAAAAGAGCGGAAAGCGCAGCGGAAAGAGCGGGGAAGAGCGGGGAAGAGCGGGAAAGAGCGGGGAAGAGCGGGGAAGAGAGCGGGGAAGAGCGGGGAAGAGCGGGGAAGAGCGGGGAAGAGAGCGGAGAAGAGCGGGGAAGAGCGGGGAAGAGAGCGGAGAAGAGCGGGGAAGAGCGGGGAACCACGTTAAGTACTCAGTCGGCTACTTGAGGAGCATCAATAATAGGCTGTTGACATCAACAATAGGCTGTCGACGCTCTTCATGACCATAACGTCTGTAATCATGGGCTATTCATATATGACGAGAATAGGCTCTTCTATGATGAATAGCCTATTTATCAATAATAGGCTATAAATAACGAACGAGGGAGGGCATCATGACCGTTATGACGACACCCGCTTCTCGTGACGAGGGCAATCATCCATAGATTGGATCTCGTTCTGAAGAGAGAGCGACGTACACACTCGGCGACCAGACCCCCTTTTGAAGTCCGTCACGGGGGGAGGGAGGAGGGGGCGCGCGGGGGGCGCGCGGGGGAAGGTTTCCGCTTTCTAGGGAAGAGTGTTGCACATGTCCCTCGTGACACTAACATAGGTTAAAATTGAACCGATACAGAGCAAGAAAATTAGCGTCGCCCCTGCGCAAGGATGACACGCGTAGTCGAGAAATCGTCCAAATTATTAACAAAAAGGAACGGATAAAAAAAAGAAATGCCCTAAAGAACAAAAAAAAAAAAAATGCGCTGCCCTGAACCCGGTATACAAGCGGGAAGTCTGCCATGCGGAGCTCATGCGTGTGTACTACACACAACTGGAGCTCCGCGAATGCATATTACACCCAGATCTCAGGTGAACGTTCACAACCTATTTTCCGAATGTACACAACCTAATTTTCCGGCTACATACATCTATTAACGAGATACATTGAGCTCCGGAGAAGACTGGAGGTCGCTACCTCCCGGTAGTATCTTCAAGGACGTAGAAATTCGACAAGGGTGCGGCCGGCCGAGCTTATCCCGATCCCGATGCAACAAGTTTCTTCCAAATGAGGGTTTCGGGATCCCGACAAGGGTTGCTGCGCTCGTCCCGACTCCCGAGTCCCGACGACATCATCGGAAATCGCGACATCCGCTACGAACCCTCGTCGCCATCAAACCCCCTCGTCCCGACTCCCGACTCCCGACGACAACTTGCGTCCCACGATGGATGGTGATATCAGGACCGGGTCAGCAACCCTTGTCCCGACCTACAAACACCCTTCTTCGACGAAAAGGGCCTCTCGCTCCACGAATCTCCGACTGCGCTCAATGAGAATGAACCTTCCGCTAGAACACGGAAAGATACACCGCGGCCATACTTTTTTATCTTTTGCGCAAGTATGGAGTGGTAGCGGAGCGCGGTCCGCGCGGCCCAAAGCCGCCATCTTTATCGTCGAAGCAAGCCCGGCGCGCGTCGGAGAAAACCCGGCGCGCGCGCACACACACACACACTCCTTTTTCTCGCTGACAGTCTATCCCGATCTCGACTGTCTTTCGCACACGACAAGACCCGCTGTCCTCCGCATAATCAGCTATGGTAGTTGTGGATTGTATCCCGACGCCGGCCGAAGCAAACTGTCTCTCGAGAGACAGAGAACGACTCGCGCAGCGAATTGCTACCCGTACCTGGACACGATTCTGGCTCTGTTCTTTCCGTTTTCCGAAGGCAAATTCTCGGCTTCGGGACGGATTGCCAACGAATGTAGACGGATTGTACATGAACGACAAGATCACGATTATAGACAGACAAACTGCAGAAGCAAGCGGTCGTCTGCTACTGTAGGGGGGGGCTTGCAACACCCCTACCGTCGTCGTCTCACCCTAATAGAACGCCCCCCGGTAATTGTAGCAGGCTGCATTGGTGCAACTTTCGGTCTAGATGCGGGGATAATCAAACGGACGTTCTATTCGAGTTGAGTGAAGACAGCAGGCAACCGATGTTTTCACTCTTCCGAAGAAGAAACGCCGGTCACTGTCCGCACCTGGCATCGAAAGATGTTTCAGATTCATCGAGTATAATTAATTCCTTTTGACGGTATTTCTTCGACTGTCAGGCACCAAGTCAGCTGGCACACTTGTACCGAACCACTGGCTGTGAAGCAAACAACGGGAGTGACATTTCTTGTCAAAAAAAAAAAAAAAAAAAAAAAAAAAAAAACCAGGAAGCACATCCATAGCTCACCGAGTTGCCGGTCGAATCGTCTGTAAGGGAGAGTAGCAGCCTGACACGTCGGCAACGTGTTCTGCGAGGCCCCTCCTTGCAAGTTGCACCCCATCAAACACAGGCTATTAAAATAGAACTCCACCCCACTCAACCTAAAAGGACAGTCGTTACATAGTAGAAGTAATTCATAGGAGAATAAAAGAGCCCCCTTCCTAGCAGGACTAAAATGGCCTTAAAAAAAATAAAAAAATAAAAAAAAGTAGAATAATGAGCCACCCGCGAAGCATTGCAAAGGCAAAAGACGATCGAGAGAGAGAGAGCGAGAGAGAGAGAGAATGGAGGTGAACATGGAGACACAAGGACCTGCTGCCGGCTCAATGTTCCAGGCACCCTGATTGACCATCAGGTACCTGTACCCCTTCCCACCCCTCCCCCGACATCTAGGACCGACAAAGGACAACCGAATGAAGACGACAATAACGACACTAAAAAATGAAACTAAAAAAAAAAATAAAAAAAATAAAAAGTACATTGCAGTCCGTGTTTCTACGCTGAATTGGATGCATTAGAACTATCGACCTTCAAAAAAAAAAAAAAAAAAAAAAAAAAAAAAAAA
>BFEA01000022.1:30441-48811 GCA_003427395.1 Chara braunii
TCTTCGTCTCCTCCTCCTCCTCTTGCTCCTCCTCCTCCTCCTCCTCTTGCTCCTCCTCCTGCTTCTGCTTCTGCTTCTGCTTCTGCTTCTGCTTCTTCTTCTTCTTCTTCTCCTCCTCCTCCTCCTCCTCCTCTTGTTCTTGCTCCTTCTCCTCCTCCTCCTCTTGCTCCTTTTCCTTCTCCTCTTGCTCCTTCTCCTTCTCCTCCTCCTTCTCCTCCTCCTACGCAAAGTTGCAAACAGATAACACTCCTCCTCCTCCTCCTCCTCCTCCTCCTTCTCCTCCTCCTCCTCCTCCTACGCAAAGTTGCAAACAGATAACACTCCTTCTCCTCGTCCTTCTCCTCCTTCTCCTCCTTCTCCTCCTCCTCCTCCTCCTCTTCTTCTTCTTCTTCTTCTTCTTCTTCTTCTTCTTCTTCTTCTTCTTCTTCTTCTTCGTCTTCTTCTTCTTCTACTTCTTCTCCTCCTCCTCCGTCTCCTCTTGCTCCTTCTCCTCCTCCTCCTCCTCCTCCTCCTCCTCCTCTTTCTCCTCTTGCTCCTCCTCCTCCCTCTCCTCCTCCTCCTCCTCCTCCTCCTCCTTCTCCTCCTCATACGCAAAGTTGCAAACAGATAACACTCCTTTTCCTCCTCCTTCTCCTCCTCCTCCTCCTCCTACGCAAAGTTGCAAACAGATAACAAAAACCACACTCGCAAACACACACAAGAACACAAGCACACGCAGGCGAATACCTTCGAGAGTACTTAGGACTCCTCCTCCTCCTCCTCCTCGTGCTCCTCCTCCTGCTCCTTCTCCTCTTTCTCTTCGTCTTCCTCATCCTCCTTCTTCGTCTTCTTCTCCTTCTTCTTCTCCCTCTTCCTCTTCTTCCTCTTCCTCTTCTTCTTCCTCTTCCTCTTCCTCTTCCTCTTCCTCTTTCTCCTCCTCTTCCTCCTCCTCCTCCTCCTCCTCTTCCTCTTCCTCTTCCTCTTCCTCTTCTTCCTCTTCTTCTTCTTCCTCCTCTTCCTCTTCCTCTTCCTCTTCCTCCTCTTCCTCTTCCTCCTCTTCCTCCTCTTCCTCTTCCTCTTCTTCCTCTTCCTCCTCTTCCTCTTCCTCCTCTTCCTAGTCCTCGAACGATTGAATAAATGATAGCTTGCATCTTACTCTTGGTCGATGTCATGATGCATTTAACTCCTTGATAGAAAAAGATATGGTGGCATCCATTCATCTCAACTGTGTATTATACTGTTCTGAGTTTTCTGTATTTTCTTTTGTCTCTCAAAGCCTGGCCTTAGTTCTTCTGCTGTGTTTCTACCCCAATATGATGGTGCAGCCTTTTGCTAGGTTTGCGTCATCATTTCATTTTCTCTGTGCGTCCATTTCCGCACAGAGAAAATGATGGTGTGTAGAATTGAGAGAACTGTTGCATTGTGTATGCAGTCCCTAGAGCTCAGTTGAGACATCCACCATCCGTCCATACGACCATCCTGCCTGCCGGCCTGTGTTTCAGCCTCTTTCTTCCTGGCCATGTCAGTTTCAAATCTGCCGGATGTATTAGAGTCATCAGGCACTCCTTTCTCTCGTTACCCGCCCCTTCCCCTATCGCACCCAAGTAGTGGGGAAGAAAAAGGTGTGTTTGTGAGAAGGATTTGGAAATGCTCACACAGAGGTTATCATGGATGTACTTAAGAAGCATTCTGACATCCAGATACCGGTGAAATAGTATCTATGAGTCTCTGTAGCAAAAGGTGTGAAAGAGATGAAGGGGGGAAAGGTGGCAGGTTGCACGATGAGGATGCCACAAGTGTGGGGGGACATGGTGCAGGCCGGTGGGTGCACACGTGTGTCGGCAGGCGTGGTGACATACTAGTGCACCCATGTATTCATTTGCCTCTTAAGGGAGCTCCTTGGGTCATTGGATGGCTGCCTGAGGGAGCTTTTGGAACATTTAATGGCATGCCTGAGGGAGCGGTTGGATCATTGAATGGCTGGCTGAGGGAGCTGTCAGATCATCACATATATTGAATGGTCTGCCGGGCAGGTGGGCAGGTGGTGACTGCTGTGTAAACGAGAACGATGCAGTTTTCTCAGGACTAAATTGGGTGTCGGTCATTGTCTGTGCAGCAGCAGAGTTGCCCTCACACGTGTCTGAGTGTGGCCCATCAAGAGGAAGAATAGATGCAAATGTATGTGTAGAAGAAGAAGCTGAAACAGGAGTTTCCATGCAGGAGGCAGAGTCACACACACAATGGGTGGTATCATAATTTGTGGAAAGATGTGTTCACTGGGCACAGAGGTGCGGTTGACCGCTATTTCGGTCATCGTCCAAGCCGCAGTATGGTTGTTGTTGATGAGAGGAGGTGTGAACGCAGCAAGGCACATGGAATACAACACTACGTCACACCCGGTGCAACACCAAATCAATGCGCACCTGGTCTGCCACACACATGACGATGTGGGCTGGCTTAAGACCGTGGACCAGTATTATGTGGGTTCGAACAATTCTATTCAGGTGGCGGCGGTGCAGTATATTCTGGACTCGGTTTTGAAGTCTCTGCTGCAGAATTGCGACCGGAAGTTCATGTACGTGGAGCAGGCATTCTTCCAGCGGTGGTGGCGAGAGCAAAACCATCACATGCAGAGTTTGGTTCGGCGGCTTGTCGACAGAGGGCAACTGGAGTTCTTGAATGGCGGATGGTGTATGCATGACGAGGCATCCACACATTATGTGGACATGGTTGATCAGACCACTCTTGGGCATCGGTACATCAAATCACAGTTTGATGCAGTCCCGCGCATTGGATGGCAGATTGATCCATTCGGACATTCGTCCGTTCAGGCTTCGCTGTTGTCTGCTGAGGCAGGCCTTGATGCAGTTTTCTTTGCACGTGCTGACTACCAAGATATCGAGAATCGGCGGAAGCAGAAATCGATGGAAGTCATCTGGAGAGGATCGAAATCCCTTGGAGCCACCGCACAGACGTTTGCGGGGATCTTGCACCACCACTATGATCCACCGAAAGGCTTCAATTTTGAAATAAATTCCAAGGACCCGCCCCTCCAGGATGATCCTGAACTGTTTGATTACAATGTACAGGAACGGGTGGATTTATTTGTGGAAAAGGTGCTTGAGCAGGCCTCCCAATTCCGCACGAATCATGTCATGCTCACTATGGGAGAGGATTTCACCTATGGAAATGCAAACACATGGTTCAAACAGCTTGACAAGCTGATCCATTATGTGAACCTCGATGGGAGGGTCAATGTGTTTTACTCCTCACCATCCAGTTATGTGGATGCGAAGAATGCTGCAAATGTGAGCTGGCCTCTTAAGACAGATGACTACTTCCCGCATGCAAACTCGCCGCATTCATACTGGACGGGCTACTTCGCAAGTAGGACAGCTCTGAAGGGCTATGTTCGGTCCCTCAGCGGATATCTGCAGGCTGCACGACAGCTTGAGTTCCTCCTAGGTCGGCACCAGAGTGGGACAACTCAACCACTTGAAGAAGCATTGGCCATTGCCCAGCACCATGATGCGGTGAGCGGCACAGAAAAGCAACACGTTGCAAATGACTTTGCAAAGAGACTGGCAATTGGAGAGGCGGAGGCGGAAAAAGTTGTGAGCATGGCCCTGCTGGAATTGCTTGCACTGCAGGACCAGACAGATGGCCGGAGGACGATGCTGGAGGGGAGTGTAAGGGGAAGGAGCGACTCCGGTGGGGGGGGGATCCCATTGTTGCCCGTCGTTTGTCAATGCAGGCTGCTGAACATCACCTACTGTCCAGTGACAGAAGCAAAAATTTTGAAAGAGACGGCTATAGTGATTATCCTCTATAACCCACTTGCCTGGCATCGTACAGAGGTGGTGAGATTCCCAGTCACAAGCACAGATGTACATGTGGAGGACCTTCATGGAATAGAAGTGCTGTCGCAGATGGTGCCGGTAGAGGTGGAAGAAGAAGCATTGCGAGAGTTTCATGCGGAAGCGTACACTGGTGCTAAATTACATAGAAGGGACCCTCTCTTCGAGCTTGTCTTCGAGGCACAAGTCCCGCCACTTGGAGTCGCAACCTATTTCGTGGATCACCCGACAAACCCATCTGATCGTGCTTCAGTGTCAGCGATGGAGCAGCTGGATACCAATGCCTCTGCTTCAGGAATAGTTGATGTTGGGAATGACTATGTGCGGGTCTCGATTGCTAATGACACGGGACGGCTCCAAAGGATAACGGAACTGAAGAGTGGCCTGTCGGTGGAGCTGAAGAACTCCTTCCTATGGTACAATGGCAGCACTGGAAACACAGTTGAGGAGCCGGGTCAGGCTTCAGGAGCGTATATCTTCCGGCCAAATGGATCTGCCGCATTGCCTGTCGGAGGAGAGAATGCATCTGTAAAGACTACCATTGTGAGGGGACCCATTGTGACCGAGATCCGGCAGAGGTTTTCAAGTTGGGTTTCACAGGTCATGAGAATTTACAGAGGTAAAGAGCATGTAGAGGTGGAGTACACAGTCGGGCCGATCCCCATTGATGATGGCCTGGGGAAGGAGGCCATTACCCGATTCAGCACTGGTCTTGCGAGCAATAAGACATTCTACACCGATTCCAATGGCCGAGATATGATTAGGCGGGTGATTAACTACCGCCCAACATGGGATCTCAATGTCACTGAGCCTGTGGCAGGGAACTACTACCCCGTGAATTCCGCTATCTACCTTGGCAATGGCAATGCTGATTTCTCGATACTTGTGGATCGTGCTCTGGGGGGGGCGAGTTTGACGGATGGCGAGCTCGAGCTCATGCTTCACAGGCGACTCTTGGTTGATGATCGGCGAGGCGTTGGCGAGTGTTTGAATGAAACAGTTTGTGCTGGGAGCGTTTGTCGGGGCCTCACCGTCAGGGGTAAGTTGTATCTGAATCTGAACCCGTCGGGGGCAGCTGCACGCTGGCGGAGAACAGAAGCACAGAAGCTGTACAGCCCTTTGCTGCCAGGCTTTTTGATTGCTGACAGCGATATTGTGGGGCAGCTGAAGGCGTCAGCAGGGCCACTTGCACGAGGCTTTTCTGCATTGGCGTCAGAGGACGGCACCGTACACGAGTTTCCTTGCAATGTTGCTCTCATGACGCTGCAGGGATTACCAAAAAGGAAGGTTTTGCTCAGGCTGGCTCATCTTTATGAGGTGGATGAGGATGCAGAGAATTCCAATTGCACGATTATCGACATCTCACCCATTGTAAGGAATAGACAAGGGACAGCAAATGTGAAGTGGATGCACGAGACTACTTTAACTGCGAACCAAGTGAAGCGAGGGAGGCGGACACTCTCCTGGAGAGTGGAAGGAGAGGAGGGAGGGACCCCGATGACAGTGCGGCGTGGGGGGGGGGGAGAGGAAACTTTTGCCAAGAAAGGCAATAAAAAATATGATTTCCGCATGGAACTCTGCCCAATGGAGATCCGGTCGTTTGAGATGAAGCTGAAGCACAGACCGCTAGCGGAGAGACGTTGACTGCAAGGCTGATTGATTGATTTGTGGCCACACGACTGCAGGTCGTTATCTCATTGGTCTCGGCTTTCTGGTGGTCACAAAAGTCATGGTGCTGGGGGGGGTAAAGGCACGATAGCTGATGAGGGGAGGTGACCGAGTAGGAGGCTGAGGTCCAGGAATTCATTCATGATTTAGTGTGTGTAACATTTTGGGTCTGGGCGCAAGGTGACCGGGTTTAGGAACATGTGGTTGCGTATGTGCATGGGGTGTGAAGTAAACTACTGTACGGAGCTTCCTTTGTTAGTCAGTCTTTGCCACAAGAGGTAGATCAGTCGGTAGGTTGGTTTTCAGGTATAGCCAGGAAACTATGTGGGGTTCAGATGTAAACCGCCACAAAATATTTGAAATTGTATTTCAGTGCGAGCACCTCCTTGTGAAGTATTGGGAAAAAATAAAGAGTTTGAGTAGTGGCAGGTTGACTAGCACTATTCAGGCCGAAGAAACTACGGAGTAGGAGTTTATCTGGGTATGGCCACAAAGGTACTTCTGTTTCAGCTGTTTAGTGGATAGAACTTAGAATTCGCATGTGAAAATGCAGGTGGTTGTGTTCCGATTGGTTCATCCGAAAGTTCTGTTATATAGCATTATCACGTCCTGTAACCCGTACTGCCCTTCGTGTATAGTTTAGAGAAGTTAGAAACATGGGAGATGACTACAAGGCCTTGTTTGATTGCATGGCCAGTTTCGGTACATACAGGTCCTAATATGGACCGTAGGTAGATTAGCAGGAGGACCTGCTCCCACATAGTCGTTGCTGGGCCTTGTATTACTTTCGTGGAAATTCTGGCATGCAGTTTGTACTATGTAGTATAGACCCTTGTAATTGTGGATAGACAGCAGGGGGAAAAAAAAAGACAAAAGAAGACGGACAATAGCAGCAGGCGGGTTCAAGTGCGAGGACAGACTTGCTAATGAAGAGGAGGGCAGGTGGGGCTTGCTGTAGAAGAAGAGGGAAGGAGGGACTTCGTATGGAGGAGAATGACGTGGGGCTTGCTGTGGAAGAGGAGGGGATTGGGAAGCTAAGGGTTTTGTAGAGAGCTTTCTCTAAGTCTTTCACTGTTTTTCTTTCCATCAATCTTTTACCTCCTGCCATCGAGTTGGTGTTATTCTGTCAATCAACGCAGTCTCTCTCTTGCACCCTCTTCAAAGAATGATTAGATGATTCCTAACATCCTGACAGACAACTGTCTCTTGGTTGTACCCTCCTCAAGCAATGATTCAATGGTCTACTTAGGGATCTGTACGTGGATGTGCTGTGCAATACCTGTAATAACCCATGTAGTAAGCCTCGCTGAAACTGAGACCCAGGCCGAACAGGGGGGAAAAGACCCCAGTCAAGACTCAGGGCATGGACGAGGCACGGTTGACAAAGTCAACTGTCGGAAATTCCAACAGTCAAAGTCCAAAGGTACCTAGCCCAGGCCGCAGGTCAAGCACACACACTTGTTCGTATGCAGGTACCCAGACAACATCAGGTCCAAGGGAGAAGTCTGCAAGTGTACAATCCGGGCCCTCAGCGGTGATTCAATCAGGACGACTATGGGAAAAGTACCCGAGGACAGACAGCCTCGACATCTGTTACTTGAGGCTGACCTCGAGTAAGTCAAGCATTCAGTCTTGCTATGCTGCTTTGACGCTGGCTCGACTTTGACACAACGCTGGCTTCATGCCGACTGTGCACAGGCGTTGCGGACGACGGCACGAGGTGGAGGCAGCATGCTGGCGCTTCTTCAGTGCGCCAGGCCATGCTGATGTAGCTCTGCCTCTGGTTTACATGGCATGCTGATGTGGCGCTGCCTCTGGTCTACGTGGCATGCCGATGTGGCGCTGCCTCTGGCATACGTGGCGCTGTCTTTGGTCTATGTGGCATGTTGATGTGGCGTTGCCTCTGGTATACGTGGCGCTGCCTCTAATCTACGTGGCATGCTGATGTGGCGCTGCCTTTGATATACGTGGCGCTGCTACTAGTCTACATTGATGATGTGGCGATTGCCACCTGTCTCGATAGTTGACGTGGCATTGTCCACGCTGTCTACATGAGGTGACTGGTTGCAAGGAAGGAGTAAGATCGGGATCTGTGGTTGAAGGAGAACGGGTACTCACCTGGGTTTGAAGTCGAAACTGGAATCTGCAATGTCTTCATGGTCTTCCACGTGGCACTTCCGTGTGTAATAAGGAATGTACTTATTATTATTGTTGATGTGGAGAGGGAAGAAGCCCGGAGAAGGAGAGGGTTTAGAAGGGATTACTGTGTGAATTTTCATCTTCTCCTTTGTCTGTTCCCCCTCCACTTTCTTCTATTGATGATAATGAGATACTGTTTGTGATATTTCTTCATGAGTATGAGACTTCGTTGCAGATACCGACTCTACAGGTATTTGACGACTTCCGAGTATCTGTAAGACTGGGTTCATTACAATTTGGTATTAGAGCAAACTTCTTCATTGCGATTTGTTGTCTGCTGTCAGGTGTTGACGTGGCACCTTGGTAAGTGGGAGGTGCCGCATGTGCAAAACGAAACGCGTTTATTAACACGTGCGGTCATACCGCAAGTCTAGACATTGTAGTAATGCACTTGTGAGCAGCCGTCCCTTGAAGATGATGACGTAGCTGCATTAAAGACACCGGCGAGAGCTTCGTGGCGCCGGTCCAGATAGATAAGGTGTGTGAATTGATGTGGCATAGTGCCTACGTGGCATAATATGGAATGTTGATGAGGTATTTTGGCAGTGCATGGTTTGAGGTGACACATACCTGTGTCGTGAGTACCTGCTGAATAGGCGCTAACGTGGCATGCCAATATAATGTGCGTGACAGGCACGCATTGCTGACGTGTCATCCCCCTTGTACACCCTCCAGGTTCTTGATGTGTTGACGTGGCAGACTCCATTGAGCTGCTGTGTTGGCATTCCAGAGGTGACACGTGGCCTGCGTGGCTGAGTGAGGTGTTGAGTGTGTAATGTGTTTGGTTGCTGCAGATAGTACAACCGTAAAGAGAGGAAGCTAACAATTGATTGTGTTGGAGTGTTGATTTTACTCACCTGTTAGTTGTTCTGTGGTGTTCTTGCAGGCTCACTTATGTGTTGTTGTCTTGATCACATTTGCCGAGGCTGCGGTACCTGTACACATGTTGTCGGACGTCATCACACAAAAAGAACAGACAACGAAGTTAGACTCAGTAAAACATCTATTTTTTTGTATTTGCTTTGAATAATTCTTGCTGTAAAAGTTGTGTGCGTCGTGGAATTTATTTTCGTCTTCTAATTTTATTAATTGTGCGGCATGTGCACATTTGGCAAAATGAATTCTCTCTAGATATGTTTGCGAGCCTCTATCTTGACTCGGTTCATACCGCTTTTTTTCTTTTCCTTCCTCTTACCATTTTTGTCGATGAAGAGGGAGTGGAACTAACAACCCGTGGTCAGAGGCTGCAGAAAGAGATTTGCAGGTCGTCGAGACTGCTGTTCAGATAATAGAAATAGGCACGAGGGTCGAAAACCTTATTAAACAAGGACGATTGATCCTTGATAAATATGTCGCCGAGAGCTTTGAAAAGATGGACCAGAAAGGAAAAGAGGAAAAAAAAGAAGAAAGGGAAGAAAGAAAGGAACCACAATTGTCTGTGGAAATAATGGAGGAAAACGTCAGACAACTAGAAAATACATTAAGAGAAGTGAGAAGGAAGATTGAAGAGTACCGAAGATTGAAAGAAGAAGAAGAAGAAGAAGAAAGAATGATGAATGAATTGAGGCAAAAGTTTCATTACGAAGAAGCAGGTAGTGAGGTTGCATCTATTCTTCAGTCGATTATGGTCTACCTCGTGCATCTCGAGAAAAAGATTGACAGTAACACCGCCGCTATTGAGAAAATGATCAGAATGACGAAGGAAAAATAAAAGGTGGTGTATGAGGAGGTGGCTCAGGGGGAAGAAGACAAGAAGGAACCCCAAGAAAAATTAATGAAGGATGCAATTAAACGAGTGTCACCTAAGAAACCCGAAGGTTCTATGAAGGAACCCCAAGAAAAATTAATGAAGGATGCAATGAAACGAGTGTCACCCACCGAAAAGAAAGAAGAACGGGTGAAGGAACCAGAAAAACCGAAGAAGAAAGAAAAGGTTAAAATGAAACTTCCATTTACGTACAACAACAAGAAGGAAGAGAACTTGTTGTCGTGGATTGCGGAAATCCATGTTGTTGTGGATTGCGGAAATCCAGACCTACGTCGGAACAACACCCGTTGAGCCCGAGAGTCAGGTCGCTCTCTCCACATCGTGTTTGGGAGGAGTGGCTAAGGAGTGGGTGCTAGCCGAAGCCAATGTTGCTGGTTTCAAGGATATAGGTGAGTGGGCTAAGACCTTGACGTTGAGACAATTTCTCCAAAAGATTAAGGAGAGATTTCTCGATAAAACGACAGTCGATAAGGCTTTCGACGAACTCACCACCATTGGCGAGAAGCGTTGGTCTTCCATTGATTTACTGTCTCGTGAGGTTGATCGTCTTTTGCAGCTACCCGGACTGAATTTGCAAGACAACCAGGTATTGTAAATCTACTCACGTGCACTGCTCGAGCCCATTCATGGACAACTTCTAGCGAAATCTAAGTCTGGCGAGTATAATTATTGAGAGTTTTGCGATCTCGATCCGCGAAGAGAGCAGATGACTGCCCAAGTCAAAGATATGTACGCTTCGGTAGTCAAATCGGAGCCGGTTGGTGGGTACGGCAAGCGGGTCCTCTGGCGGCAAAAGTGCCTAGATCATATGCTTGTTGTATTTGATGATGATACGGTAAAAAAGTTAGCTCTTGATGAGTCGAAAGGAGGAGGAGGTAACGACGACAGTGAATCTGGGAAGGGTGATGTCACTGCCATTATGGCCAACAAGGGAGGCCAAGGACAGTGGAAAAAGAAGAGGAGGCCATGCTCGTTCCCCGAGCATCCAAGTATAGCCTTCGGGAAACCTTGGGAGAAAATGAACATGACTCGAGAGGAGTGGCAATCAGAAATGGACAATCGGCAGTGCCTCAAGTGTGGCACGCTAGGGTACGTGATATCCTGTTGCCCACTTATTTGAAACCCAAAAGCGAGCAACCAATAGGAGTAGCGTCTGATCCTACTGAGTTGAAGGGTTTAGAGCAAGATAAAGGTAAAGTGGCGACAACCCCCTTCTACCCGTTTGACTCTAAAGGGAGAGGATGGTTCTTTTTCCGCCCGTCGTCCAGACCACCCTGCCACAGTACTTTATTCCGGCTCACTGGACGATTCCCTTGACGAGCTCAACAATGAACTGGTAGCATTACGGAGCTCGGGGGCGAAGAAAGCAAAGACTAGGGGTGAGTTGATGATCACAGATATTGAGATTGCGCACACACAAGGAGGTGCCTTGCTAGATCCGGGATCGGCGCAGTCTTATATCTCAGAGAAGGCAATTCGTAAGTTGTATCTGGGAACGAAGGTAAAAGATTTACCTAGACCTATTATGTCTATAGTGGCTGACAAGAGTTCGATCACTGTCTCTCAATACGTTGATCGTGTCTCTCAATACGTTTATCGTGTTAAGTGTTATTTCAAGACCAAGGTAGGTAAGAAGATTCTACACGAGATATCCTTCCTAATAGAAAAAAAACTACCCTTTGATATGATTCTAGGAATGGATTGGCATGAGGAAGCCGACCCAAAGGTAAGTTTCAAGGATAAAATTGTCAAACTCAAGGACGAGAAGTCTGAATCGTGTGTCATAAAGTTATATCATAGGCCTGACTCTGACTCTACTCTATCTTTCTGTTGTATAAGTTATCAAACTTTCCACTCGATGGTAGTAAAGAAGAAGTTGGATCAGGAGGTGTTGATGGTACTTGTCAAGCGAGAAGGTGAGTGTTTCCGCTGTACGAGTTGTCCAACTTTCCACTCGATGGTAGTAAAGAACAAGTTGGATCAGGAGGTGATGATGGTACTTGTCAAGCGAGTAGGTGAGTGTTCCTCATCCTATCCACCTTCTATTGAAAGACTTCTCGACGAGTATAAGGGCTTGCACATTGAGCTGACGGGAATTACTGAGCGTGCTATTAAGCACACAATCGAGATCATTCCCTGAAGCAAGATTCCCAAGGGTCCCATCTACCGAATGTCTTCCACGAAACTTGAGGAACTTTGAAATCAGTTGCAGAAACTTACTGACAAGGGATGGGTTCGCCCTAGCTCATCTCCTTACGGTGCACCTGCCTTATTTATACCCAAAAAAGAAGGTGAACTTCGTCTATGTATAGATTATCGTGGGCTGAATTTCGTTATCGTCAAAGTAGTACACAAATAAAAATAGGTATTATAGTTTGATTATCCCTAGATTGATGAAACCAACTAATTGATTGAAGATTGTTTATGTGGAACCTCTTTCGTGAATTGACGATCTATTGGATCAGTTGCAGGGGTGTCGATACTTTAGCAAGATTGATATCAAGTCAGGGTACCACCAGATCGAGGTGGCTCCTTAGGATCGACATAAGACGACATTCCGAACCAGGTATGGTTACTACGAGTTCGTGGTTATGCCATTCGGTTTGACCAATGCACCTGTGACCTTCCAAAGGTCCATGAACGAGTTGTTTCGACAATGGCTCGATCAATTCGTAGTAGTCTATCTTGATGATATTGTAGTGTACAATAAGACACTGGAAGACCACGAGAAACATTTTCGAATGGTATTTGCAAAAGTTGCGCGAGGGCAACTTCAAACTGAATCCGAAGAAGTCTGAGTTCGCTAAGCCTGAAGTTTTGTACTTAGGGTGTATAAGGCCTGAAAAAAAAAAGATTACAGCAATCAGAGATTGGCCACGACCTAAGACTAAAATTGAACTGAGATCTTTCCTAGGACTTGCTAACTACTAAAAGGAGTTCGTCAGAAACTTCTCTTTGATAGTTGCTCCTATGAGAAGATTACTGAAAAGGAAAAGCCTTGGTTGTGGGACAAAGATTGTGAGTCTGCGATTCAGAAAACTAAAGCATGTTCTGACTCACTACCTTGTCGTAAAGATTGTGGACCCTTCGTTTCCTTTCATTGTCACGACTGACGCAAGTCGGTATGGGATTGGGGTTGTGCTACAGCAGAACGATAGTAAAGGATATAAACCTATTGAGTTTCTGTCCAGAAGACTTTTGTTAGAGAAAGTGGCCAACTCCACCTATGAAAGAGAACTGTATGCCTTAGTTGTTGCACTAAATATTTGGAAACGCTACTTGTTAGGGAGCCATTTCACGGTTTATTCTGATCACTCTACATTGAACTAGATCAAGACTTAGCCTAAGCTCTCCGACAAGCTGGTAAGGTGGTCCACATTCCTTGGTACATTTGACTTTGAGGTGAAAACCATCAAAGGTAAGTCTAACGTGGTTGCGGATGTTGTATCTAGACACACAAATTTCTTTGGAACTATTGTCTCTTATCTCGATATTTGACCCGAAATTGTTTTTTGAATATTGAATGATTGATGGCTTACTCTTCTTGTTAGATAAAACCGAAGAACGATTGTGTGTTTCTCACTTAGAACCAATTAAGAGTTTAATTGTTGGGGAATGTCATGATGTTGAAGGTCACTTTGGTTTTAAGAAAACGTATGCCAAGGTGCGTGAACGTTTTGAATGGAAAGGAATGAAGGAAGATGTACTAACATATGCGCGAACTTGTCTTGTCTGACAGAGGAACAAGCCCTCACATGAGAATCTGATGGGACTATTGAGACCGCTGTCAATTCTAAGTGAGTTAGGTGAGTCCATCTCAATTGACTTCATGAGTGTAAGTAAGAGTCGAAATGACAACAGTCAGGTAATGGTCATTGTCGATAGATTCTGCAATTATGCTATGTTCATTCCTTTGCCTACTAAAGCTAGAACCGAAGTCGTCATTCAAAAGTTTCAAGTGCGATGGGTCTCTGAGTATGGATTTCCCAAAGCCATTGTATCAGATAAAGATGTTCGGTTCACCAGTTTACAATGGCAAAAGTTGATGGAAGTCTATGGAACCAGGTTGACCATGTCGTCAGGAAGACATCTTGAAACGAATGGGCCAAACTGAATAAATGAATCGTCTGTGCCAACAACTTTTGCGAATGTATGTCCGACTTGATTAAATCGATTGGGATGAGAACTTACCTAAAATTGTTAGTGCTTATAATAACAGTATCTATACTGTTACAAGTAGAACGCCTAATGCACTACATAAAGGATGGACGCTTAGGCGTCCCATCGATGCATTGATAAGGGACCAGTTTCAGAGGCTACCCCCAGGTACGCGTGAATTCGCAGTGCTGTATGAAGAGGACATTAAGAAGGTGAAGGAAAACATACAGAAAGCCCAATTGCAAATAATTGAACAAGCGAACAAACGTCGTTGTCCTTAACAATTTCAAGAAGGGGATTTTGTCTGGGTCAAGTCTAAAGAGTTTTCCTTAGAAGAAAATGTGTCTCAGAAACTGCTACCTGCCTATTACGGACCCTGGGAAGTTCTCAAAGTGATTGGAGGAAAAGATGGAGCTTCCTATCGTATAGATGTACCTCCACATCTAAGGACATACCCTGTCTTTCATGCATCTAAACTGCTACCCTACATAGAAAGTGATGACTTTTCAAATAGACCATCTTCATTTCCACCGTCTATGAACAAAGGTTATGAAGTTGAAAGGATATTGGAACATGGGTATTTCTCTACAGGTAGCAGAGGACGACATCGGAAGCAGTACAAGGTGAATTTTAAGTCTCAACCTCCATCTGAAGTGAGATGGTTTAGTAGGAAAGAACTCCTACCTACTGCTCTTGACATTGTTGCTGCTTATGAACGTGGGTCAAATGAAGATCAATGTATTTTTGCGATGGAACTGGAAAACTGGGCCGACAGGAATGTAATAACCCATGTAGTAAGCCTCGCTGAAACTGAGACCCAGGCCGAACAGGGGGAAAAAGACTCAGGGTCTGGACGAGGAACAATTCACAAAGTCAATTGTCGAAAATTCCAACACTCAAAAGTCCAAAGGCACCTAGCCCAGGCCTCATGTCAAGCACACACACTTGTTTGTATGCAGGTACCCAAACAACATCAGGTCCAAGGGAGAAGTCTGCATCTGTATAATCCGGGCCCTCAGTTGTTATTCAATCTAGACGACTGTGGGAAAAGTACCCGAGGACAGACAACCTCGTCATCTATTACTTAAGGCTGATCTGGAGTAAGTCAAGCATCCAGTCTTGCTATGTTGCTCTGACGCTGGTTCGACTTTGACACAACACTGGCTTCATGTCGGCTGTGCACAAGCGTTGCGAGCGACGACACGAGGTGGAGGCAGCATGCTGCCGCTTCTTCAGTGTGCCTGACCATCAGCAATGCATTATACGCCTTTGGTCTATATGGCATGCTGATGTGGCGCTGCCTCTGGTATACGTGGCGTTGCCTTTGGTCTACGTGGCATGCTGATGTGGCGCTGCCTTTGGTATACGTGGCGTTTGTGGTGGATAAATCCACTAGGGCTATGCGGCAACCGGTGTTCAGCTACAGGTAAAAACCAGATATATGTAACCACGAGATGTAAGCAACTTAGGTTGCAACACTTTTGTCTATGTGGCTTGTTGATGTGGCGTTGCCTTTGGTATATGTGGCGCTGCCTCTAATCTACATGGCATGTTGATGTGGCGCTGCCTCTGATATACGTGGCGCTGCTACTAGTCTTCATTGATGATGTGGTGATTGCCACCTGTCTCGATAGTTGACGTGGCATTGTCCACGGTGTCTACATGAGGTGACTGGTTGCAAGGAAGGAGTAAGATCGGGATCTCTGGTTGAAGAAGAACGGGTACTCACCTGCAACGTCTTCATGGTCTTCATCAGATTGAGTGCCACGTGGCACTTCCGTGTGTGATAAGGAATATACCTACGTAGCACCATGTTCGCGTTCGGAGGCGAACGCGAACAAGCGCCCAAAACCCTTCGAACGCGAACATAAAAAAAACTACAAAAAGAAAAAGAAAAACGAAGATCTTAGAAAAATCTGAAAAAAATCTATGTTATGTAAAATAACAATACAAGCAACTTTTGCCTTGGAGTCATGTTCAAATTCGTAACCAATCATGAGTTAAAAATCAAAAACCGAAAAACAATTTATTTTTTTTTATTTTTTTTTTACGAAAAAAAATTATGTTCGCCCGAACATGTTCGCGAGCTGTTCGCGCGAACACGCGAACACGTTCCCGCGAACATGAAGGGGCGCGAACACGTTCGCCATGCTACGCTGGAATATACTTATTATCATTACTGATGTGGAGAGGGAAGAAGCCCGAAGAAGGAGAGGGTTTAGAAGGGATAACTGTGTGAATTTTCATCTTCTCCCTTGTCTGTTCCCCCTCCACTCTCTTCTATTGATGATACTGAGATACTATTTGTGATATTTCTTCATGAGTTGGAGGCTTTGCTGTAGGTACTGATTCTATAGGTATTTGACGACTTCTGAGTATCTGTCAGACTGGGTTCATTACATACATGAAATTGCAACTTTATCGTGGCCTCTGATGTGGCGAAGCATGCCCGACATCCTGCCACACTATACATATGATGTTCCAGCAGTGTTGTTTGGTGCCCAATATCATGAGAACAGGGTTTCATCTTGCAGTGAGGGGAGAAATAATTCACGTAGGGGATTTCAGGGGCCCCTAGCTGCTCAGACGAGTGAAAGTGGCTATGGCAGGCATGGAATGAAGTCTTAGAAATAACATTTAGGATGAACTTGAAAGGATTCATGCTGCAGACACGCAGACCCGGTCTTGGGGTCCCGACAAGTCGCACGTCCCAGGGCCGTCCGGTAAGGTAGGCCGTAGGGGCTAGAGGCCAAAGTGTCGTAGGTCGGTAGGTGTCGGTACCGAAACATCGTAGGTTGGTAGGAGTCTTGAATCGTCCAGTCCACTCCGATAGTCCCAAGTCCAATTTTGCAGCATGTCCCAGGAAAGTCCGGAAGCTACCGGACCGACAAAGTGTTTGTAGTAGACAGGCCGCAACCGACTGGAACCGGTCTGAAGCAGGTCAAGCCAAGATAAGCCCAGTGAAGCCAAATCCTATATTTAGCTGCTACAGTGCAGCGGCTCATCACTTGTTCAGTTGTGAGATGCGGAACCGCTGCTGCTGCTTGTGTGTTAGGGCAGCTTGGGCACAATGCACCTGAAGAAGAAGAGGGCGCTTGAGGGATACTCCATAGCTAGGCTAGATGTAGAGCAGGAGGACGGCGGCCATAGCCGCCGAGGTGTAAGCAACCGAAGTGGGTGTATGAAGGGTAACGATCCAGGGTAGAGAGAGAGAGAGAGAGAGAGAGAGAGAGAGAGAGAGAGAGAGAGAGAGAGAGAGAGAGAGAGAGAGACGAGCGAGAGTGCGGTAGAGCGAGTCAAGTCAGACAGAGAGAGAAGAGGGGAGAAGCCATAGCCGCTATCGGTTGAGACCCGTTGTGTGTGTCTGTGGCTGAGCCGCTGGAAACAAAAATTCTTGTATATTGATAATAATGTGGGAAACAACATCTTCAAGTGTTGATTGCATCTCGATTTGGCTTCTCACGAGTGAACTCTCAGGTGAATGCTCATTGATGTATGCAAAGTTGAAC
Source organism: Chara braunii (assembly GCA_003427395.1). NCBI lineage: Eukaryota > Viridiplantae > Streptophyta > Charophyceae > Charales > Characeae > Chara > Chara braunii. The sequence goes on from BFEA01000022.1 coordinate 47,580, forward strand.
TTGTACTTGGCGCTGCATCCGCTCGGAGTTGAGACGGTGGCAAGGCCGGTGGGCAAGGAAAAAAATAAAAAAGAAATTAGGGTTGACTGCATGTTGAGGGCCGAAGGAGAAGGGGCATATCAAGAAGCAAGGGAAGCATCTACTTGCGATCGAGGAGCTTCATCAAGGGAACCTTCAAGGAGTGAAGTGCTTCTTTGTCCTGACCCTGTCGTTTATGCAATTTGAATTTTGCTGCAAATTGATATCTGTTGATGTCATCTTGTCATTTGAGTCAGTAGTCGCACTTAGTCTGCTTGTTGCTTGGTGAGTCAGAGACCGATCTCTCCTGGAGGAAAGGCTCATCGCCCTTGTGGGGGAAGTGGTTAGGGTTGCCGGCCTACCTTGGGGCATAGGTACCCAGTGGGACCCTAATCCCGTGAGAGTGAAAGTTTTGTGTGTGATGCAGGTCGGTCTAGGATAGCAACTCGGCAGTTGGATGTATCCTGGGACCTAGTAGGGAGCATGGGCAATGAGAGGCGGGCGCTCGTAAAACAAGCGAGCTATGCCCAATGACCGGTATTGACCGGCGTGTGGTCGAAGACTCTATGGGACACAGTGAGGAGTTATAGAGGGCAGTAGGGTTCACCAGTTGTATAATGCATATGCAAAGTAGGGGTGAGATGTAAGGTCCACCAGCCGAGGACGCCAAGGAGATCCCCCAAGGACCGGAATCGACCGATTGGTTAGTCGTTGGTGGTAGTTATACCCAAAACCGCTGCAATCAGTGAGCAATCAATCTCAGTCTTGAGAGTGATCCTTCATTTCGGTGGGCACGACGTCCAATTTGCGTCGTATGTCTGTGTTGGCTGACCTTAAACTGTTGGTTGTCCACTTGATGTTAGGGGAACTGTAGTGACAGAAGTGGGAAGGGAAGTAGTTTGTCAAACCCCGATTTAGGTTAAGTGTTGATGACAATTAAATGTTGAGGAGTAGGTCTAAGTGGTGAGGAGGCAGAGTCAACTTACCTGTGCTGACCCTTGCCATGGATGACTACCCGATGTTTGGCTTCTTGGCCCTGTCTTCTATATGAGGCCCCCTCCTCCGTTTCCTCTTTCCACTGGGATTCGCCTGGACCTTTGGCATGCATGTGGTGAGTCGGTCCGGAGCATCCACACAACCATACTCCATTAAACAGCAGGTCGTGGCTTTTTGGCCCTGTCTACTATATGAGGCCCCTTCCTCCGTTTCCACTT
>BFEA01000022.1:48881-71464 GCA_003427395.1 Chara braunii
TTTCCACTTTCCACAGGGATTCGCCCGGACCTTTGGCATGCATGTGGTGAGTCAGTCCGGAGCATCCACACAACCATACTCCATTAAACAGCAGGCCGAGATAGATAGAAGGATGGTGGAGAAGGAGGAGGAGGAGGAGAAGAGGAAGAAGAAAAAGCAAGAATAAAAGAGATTGGAAAAGGAAAGAAGGGAATTGGAGGAGAAGCTCAAAACATCGGAGAAACAGAAACAGCAGGTTAAGGTAGTCATAGTAGTAGTAGTAGTAAAAGAAGAAGAAGAAGACGAACAAGAGGAGGAGAGATTGGAAGACCACAAGCATAGGGTTGAAGGGGGTATGTGATTTGAACGGGGAGATTCCAGTCAGTTGCATTTCTACTAAGTTGACAACCACAAAGATGGATGGAGAAGTTTGGGTTCAGGAAGGATGAGTGGGCAAAAGAGTCAGAGGTCGAGAGGGCTGAACTCAGAACGAAATTGCAAGCTGCAAAGGACGACTATGAGGCCGAGAGGGCTGAACTCACAACAAAATTGGAGGCGGCAAAGGACGACTCTGAGAGAGAACTGTGGATGCAGGAAAAGGAACATGAATTGCATCAACTGTGGATGCAGGAAAAGGAACATGAATTGCATCAGTGACTCCTAATAAAGAAACGGGTGGAGGTGGATGAGAAGAGGAGATTGAAAGCTGAGGCGGTGAGAGTGAGTGTAAAGACCATACCCTCATGATTAACGCCCTGCTACATACTAACCCGAAACTCGCCGCCATAAACAAGTCTGTCGGCGGCTCGAACAACACAATCACGAGTTCAAAGGCACTTGTGCTGCTGCCCGCCGAATAAATGAGCGTGTTGGGGGTTATGCACAACAATTGGAAGGCATCTTCACCTCAAAGTTAGTGGATACCGTCGCTGCAGTTAAGAAGGGTGGTAGTGGTGGAGGTGGAGATGATAATGGCGATGATGGGAAGGGAGGCAAAGGCCCTAAAAAGGAAGGAGATCCAAAAGGGGAAGAAAGACCATTCGAAGGGGGAGAGAGGAGAGAAAAGATGAAGGTAAAGATCCCCTAGACCTATAACAAAAAACGGAAGAAATTTTATATCTGTGGGAGGAGTACATGGGTATCTACCTGTATAGACAATTGATACCTTACTAGGACCGCGTCTTGACGGCAAGTTCGTGCCTCGTGGGAGATGCTGTGAATTTTGCTCTCCCTAATGAAAGAGGCAAGGTGCACATCGATGGTAGAATACTCCCAACGGACCCACATTGAAGATTTCTTCCTGGCCTTAAAGAATCGGTTTTAGGACAAAAACCTGGTCCGGCGTACCGAGCGTCCGATCCTCAACGTAGCCGATCGAAAATGGAAGCGCGTTGTCGAGCGTATCGGTCCGGCAGCGCATAAGCGGGGCGGGACCCTCCTGTTCGCGTCACGCACGAGTTGGTTTGATCCTCGTCGCGAATACATATGGAGCTTCCGCAAGCCACTCCGGCCGAGTGCGCCAGCCATACCTCTCGTGAGCCCCTACGACAGGATAGAGCCTACGTGAGGCACGACTTACCTCCACCTTACGGGAGTTGTCATCTCCCTTCGGTGGGCGTATCCCTGCCGAGCTACCAGTCGACAGTACGAAAGCTAACCAGTTGCAATCGCAGAGGTGGACCAGCCGAGGGCGTTTCTCGTTCGCTGTAGCATAGGGGGTACTCACGGTTTTACGCCTCTATCGGACCCGCACGCGAACCGACGCCTTGGGGGGCTGAGGTCCCAAGCGCGACTCGTCGTCAGTCGACTAGGACGCATCCCACATACCACCCGTACACCACTCTAAAGAACATAAAATAAAAACACACGCATACACATACATATACAGAACGACACAGAACAAACAACGCGACAACACTCTGAGTCCCTTAGTAGCCATCCCATAACTCTCCGATGTGGAAATCGGATAGGCGTCGCGCGTGAGACTTAGTATAAAACCGCGCGGACGCAGGGCTAATCTCATATCGACTCGCAATGCAAACATACGCAAGCAGTCGCAATGATTGCGTACTATGTAGTACCCATACTCATGCGGTCCTCGTTAATCTCGAGGGTCGCATTCGACACTCAAGTGTCGGCTGACACGCGCCTTGCGCGATTGATCTCTCGACGCCGGACAACCGCCAAGTGCGGTTGAGAACCACACCCTCTTTTGCACCCTGCAGAGAGTGGGTGGTACACAGGTTCATACTTGTGGAGGCAATCGTCTCTTATCGCCCTGGAGACCAGCTCCATTATCTAGGGTCTGGAAAAAAATCAACGGGTTTGACCTTGACGGCTGCCATAGACTAAAACCTTTAGGTTGAGTGACAAGAGTGAATTTTGAGTTGAGTCGTAAACCGACGAATCGACAACCGACCTGTTATCATTGATAACAGAAGGTGATCCTTGTAGGATCAAGCTGAATCTAGTCCAAATGTTGAATCAAACGATCAGGAGGACCTGTAACACGAGACAAACCAATCCCGAAGTTACATTCATAAGTGTATGGAGAATACAGCTCCATGACACATTCTCACAAAAAACCCTTCTACAAGCTAATCCTAGGCTTGCCTCTAAGCAAGTACCCAACGCAAGGCAGACCTATGGCACCATCTTCTATTCAGGGTGGATTGCCAGAGTTGTCACCTGTCAAAATATAATCTAACTCCTGTAAACTAGGAAAATTTCGGCAATGTTTCCCGTAGGAAAAATGCCTTCTAAGAATTTATAATTATGGAAAATCAAATTTTGTCTAACTTCTTGAATTTGTAAAAATTTGGGCAGCACTCCCTTTAGAAAGAAACCTTTCCAGCTTTTTACTAAGTTAGATATGAACCCAGAGCAAACTTGAGTTCAACTAAGACAAAATTTAACTAACTCCTTAGATTTGTAAAAATTTCGGCAGCACTCCCTTTAAAAAAGTGTGAATCCAAGATTTATACAAAATCAAGTTCAGAATCTAAAGTGACTTTGACTTCTAAAGGTCCAATTTCGTCTAATTCCCTGAATTAGCAAAAATTTTTGCAGCACTCGCTTTATAAAAGGAGGCTCTCAAGATTTTTACCTAGTCATATATAAAAGTCAGACAAGTTGAACTTTGAAAAGACAAAATTTGATTAACTCCTTGTTTTTTTAGAAATTTCGGCAGCGCTTCTCGTAGAGAAAGTGACTTACCAAGATTTATACAAGACCAAGTATAATAAAATATCACAGAAAATGCAGGAATTGACCTAAGTAAAATAAACTTAGCTCAGAAAATGCACGAATTGAAACTAACTCCTATGGCTCTAGCACGTGGCGAGCAACTAAAGCAAATACCTATCAACTGAAACTCATACTAAGTAGTGATCTTACTCAACCAAATGTAGGGCAAACCACAAAGGTAAGTACTCTCACCAATCCATTCAACTTATCAAACAATAGTTCATAGTTTCTCAATGATTTATCCCTTTATACCCAACTTACATAGGGCATAAAGTTAGACCACCCAAAGTTATGGAACATGTCTAGCTCAGCCATCGAGTATACACAAACACAGGGCAGAACAACTTTTCTCTTCTTTGGGCATATGACTAGGCCACCCTAGTCGCCCTAAACTGTTTAAGTATCCCAACTTTATATAATTATCCGCATTTAGTCTTTTGAGGTAGCATATAACTGAACCGATCATCTTTAGCTAAAGATTCAGTCTGCCCCTTCGTACCACAAATTTATTCTTAGTTAATACTCTCTTCAGTTTGTGATAAGCTATAGTCATACCACCCAAACTTATGGAACACTGTCTGATTAGCCTGTTCATAGATAAAATAATAATAAAGTATAGCCAAGTTATAGTCTTTTGGTTCCAGCATGTGCGTAACATTGGACCAAGACCACCCAAACTTATGGAACATGTCTGGTCCTGTGCCAAATCCTTTCTCTTACCCAAAGCAGGAAGAGGCTGAGCCACCCAAACTTATGGAACATGCTCAGACCTCCTCGTTCATAACAAAAAGAAACTAAAAGAAACGCAAAGTAAACAAGGCGACCAAGCAAGCCAAACTTATGGAACATACTTGGTCCCTGAAAAGTCAATCACAGTCAGCCCTAGCAAGTCGGAGCAAGCAGACCACCCAATCTTATGATAACCTGTCTGGTCTTTCAGGGCATCAAAAAATAAACATAGCACTAGGCCCTCCAATCTTATGGAGACTCTCCCAGCCTTTGGTTGACCCAGTCAAACACAAGCAATACGGCCTTCCTCCCATCCTTCCCCCAAATGCAATCCCACAATCTGCTTTCAGTCAGACAAACAAAAACTGAAACTGCAACTTGCACAATCATTCCTTTAATGAAGTCTGGTTTATCCTAAAAGTCAAACTGAAAGTCAAAGTAGGGGGACATGAAATATACACAGTCAAACCTAGCAAGAGATGCAGATAATGGGTTATAGCTGGGTTTATAGAAGGAGATGAAAGGTTACCTCTTAGTTCCCTGCCTCGAGAACTCCTCCTGAGTTCCGGCAGAGCTCCCGCAATAGGTGGGCAGACTCCCCACAGAGTCTTGCTGCGGTCCTACGGGTTGCAATCCCGCCTGCCGCCTTCCTCTCAGAACAGGACAAGACTTAGAGTAAGAAGGGCATAATGTAAGGGGTTTCAAACTCTCGAGATACAGGAGGGGGACTGACTCAACTCCCAGGAGAGGACCTTGTTATCTTCCATCGCCTGAGGTTCATGCAATGATGGCCAGAAGTGCGCAACAGCTTGACCAAACCAATGTCAATTTTCAACAGTCAACTCCTTGATGACTACCTCAAACTTAGCGACAATCCACCTCTCTCAAAAGCTCAGCTTATCCTGCAGAAGTTCGAGGTCTGTCCTGCCACGGCCACAACTCAAGGCATGGGGCTAATGGCACAAAACACAGCCTCTCCCTCCTTCGTAGTGAAGCCACTGCGTGGTCAAGCTAGCTACGAAAGTGCAGTATGTCGGCCGAAGGGCAAACTTGTACTCCACACGTGTCCTTCGGTTGCTCCGACTAGTGGGATGGGTGGCCCATAGTCTGGCTGACAGGATCTGCAGCCTCCCAGCTCACTCTCCACTTCTTTGGTTTGGCAAGATGGGAACAACCTCGGCCAGGTAAGCATACAACCAGTAGTTCCCTTCCTTGCTGCTTTAAACGGTGGATGGGCCAGCGTAGCGGCCCACATACAACAGTTCCTCTTTCGGCCAGATCGACAAACTCCCTTTCCCTGTGGCCCACTTGCTTGTGTCTCCTTTGCCCAAACAGCTGTGCGTTTGATAGATAGGCGAGCTCACTTTCTCACTCCATCGAGTGTAGACAGCCAAACTTCTGTTTAGATTGCCGCAAGCAGCCTCTCCCCTAGGAATACCAAGTTACAAATGAATCTTCTTCAATAATAAAAAAGATGCACCCTCAAGCCAACTCGTAGCGAACCTCCGCCGACTTACAACCAGGTGCATCTTATAGGATGTGGTACACACTTTGGCCAACAGGTAAGGTCTCCAACCTCACGGCCCGCCACTCGCTGCCTCACCCGACGGGGCATACTCTATCCGAGTGGATCTTCCGCCAGAACATGGAGACGTTCAATGTCGACTCGGTATTGCGTGCGACTTCAGTTGGCCAGGTAAGCCTGTTCTTCCATCCTTACCTCTCATAGCTCTGTGTGTGTGTGTGTGTGTGTGTGTGTGTGTGTGTGTGTGTGTGTGTATGTGTGTGTGTGTGTGTGTGTCTGTGTGTATGTGTGTGCGCGACATTCAAGCCCGCCCGTGTGCTCGTTGCCTGCCCACTATTGCCTCGGTCGAACCTTTCGGTAGAATATGGCCAGGTGCACGAGTTGTCGTACGCAGGCACGAGGTGAAGAGAAAGAGTTTTCTGTTGGTAGGAAGGAGCAACGCACCGGTTAACAGGTAAGTCTCCACCTTCGCTGCTCGCCTGCAGCATCCCCCACAGAAGCGATTGGCAAAAATCGAATGAATCTTTCACTAAAACGCGGAAGTATTCACGACCATTCTCAAGTTTTCCTCTACAGTCTTCCCCCGAACAAAACGCACGTGCGTTATTTACGAATAGAACGCACGGAGTGCATTGTATTCGTATACAACACACGTGCGTTATGCTACGAATATAGGGTATCAACTTTCGAAAATCCCTCCCCCGACCAAAAAAAAAAAAAGTATGTGCCTCATACAGGCATCTCCAGTCCTCCCACAAACAGGACCTTCAGGTAGGACACACACACACACACACACACACACACACAGACAGAAACAGAGAGAGAGAGAGAGAGAAACAGAGAAACAGAAAGAGAGAGAGAGAAACAGAGAAACAGAGAGAGAGAGAGAGAAACAGAGAAACAAAGAGAGAGAGGGGGGGCGGAATACTGCAGGGCGCGCACCTGGAAACGAGTGCGACACATTGCAGGCAGGCAAACATGTGTTCTATTTGAATAGAACACTCGTCTGTTCAAATAGAACAAACGTGCGTACTATTTGAATAGAACATACGTACGTACTATTTCAACGTGCGTACTATTTGGATTTCAGGGGGTGACTTCGAGAAATCAACTTTTTCAGGGAAAGTTGAATAGTACATACGTGCGTTTTGTTCGGGGGAAGACTGTAGGCGCAGCCTGCTTTTCGACTTACTTTCTTCTCATTGACCTATTGCCAAAACTAACACTACCATCGAAATCGCGTTGTCCAAAAACCTCTATTTCGACTTTTACCCCACTCGACTCCATCAAGAATCGAGTGGTATCCCGATTTCTTCTCACAGTCGTTCCCCTTTTCCGCCATAGCTCGGCGCTCTACTTTTTCTTCCTAACTCTTCTAACACTATCTCTTATACTAATTTACTCCAGATCCGGGGTCGCCCTCCCTGAAAACCCTCAGATCTCCTCCTCCGTCACCTGTTTTTGCTAAGTATCAGGTGGGATATCAAGTTTTTACTTCTCCTGTGATCCCACTACTCGATACTTCCGCACAACCCCTATTGCTTATTCTGGCCAACCCTTTACCCAAACACAGGATTTGATGCCGCTATCAGATTCCCCATGTCTCCAAACCCAAATTTTAAATCTTCAATCGCCCGTTTCCGCTAAGAATCGGGCAAGATATGAGTCTTTGCCCCCACCATATCCTAGTCTCCCGGCACCTTTGCCATCTCCCACGCACATTATTTTCGTACTAACCCCCATCCTAATCTGTCCATCGGGTTTGCCCTGGCCCAGAATCCCGAATTTGCCTCTCTCCCCGCTCGTTTCCACCAAGGATCGCGTGATGTAGGCGTTCCTTCTTCCTCCATAGCATGTCTCTACATATCCTCGCGCACATCTTTTTCCATCACTTCTATCCTATACCTACCATCCCTCCGCGCCTGTTTTCATCAAGGAGTAGGTGAACTGTGGTTTTCTTACTACATCTCCTCAGCTGAACGCATCTAGCGCGGATCCGCCTCCACATGCATTCCACTCTCCCTCACTTTGTTTTGCTAAGTCTCTACCCGTTGTAGAGCCAAACCCCGGTAGACTTTCGAGCCTTAGTCGACCCCACTGCGGGTCCCAGTCGGCTCGGCCCGCCCACGCTCATGCTCAGGGCGCGGGTCATTCGTCCCACGGTCACCCCCACCTAGTGCTTTGAGATGGATGGGAATGGGCCATCGCGCGAGAGAGCTTTTACATTGGGGATGTAGCTCAACCCTCACGCCGGGTGGTAGTCTCGCTGGTCATTCGGCAACGCTGATTTTTTTTTTTGATTCTTGGTTGTGTTCTCAAGCAATTGCTCCTTCCAATACGCAGGTAGTCCAGGGGTTCTTTGAGAGTTTTTTTCTCTTGTGCGCAGGCTAAGCGTCGTCCTTAGGCCGCGCACCATTTCCCTAAGCATTGCAATTCTACAACGTCATATGTGTGCGGCGATGCCGTCCTCCCCCTCGCCTCTACGCACCCTCCGAGTCTCACGCATCTTATCCAACATCCTTGACGCTGGCCCCTTAGTTCTTTCTGTGCCTTTACATGCGTGCACATACAACTTCACATTTCCCTTAGCGAGTTTGCACTTCCATCTCTTATTCACACTCCAAGTTTCAAACGCAAAGGTCATTTCCATCGATTGGCTTTAAGCTAAGGGTCTCGCAGCCCCTTTGCCCTTTTCCCTTTTCCTTTTGCCGCCCAGTTCCTCCCGGCCCTATCCCGCTCAAGGCATCTCAAGTCGTCACGTACATGCACAATCCCACACAATGCAAAGACCAATACAGTCCCCCATTGGGGATCAACACATAGCCCTTCCCACATGCCTATCTTTCCATGTTCTTTGGCTGCTCTTTGTTCCCTCTCTTTTGCTCAATCAACCCATCCTCTTCTCATAGTCATGCAGTCGGGGAAATGGTTGAGTCAAACTGACCTTGCTTTCAACTTATACTCTCCCTGATTCCGCCTTTTTCCCAAAACGTCATTTCCTTTGCCTTCTTGGCGGCACAAGGGACCGGTTACCCTTCCGTTGCGCTCTTTCTCCACCAAGTGAGGTCTGGTTTCTTTTACCGTTCGCACCCTGGCAATGTAACAAGTGAGGGGAGAAGGGTTAGTCATATGCCAAGTGAGGGGAAGGGAGAGAGAGGCAAGGCAGAGAGGGGAAAAGAGAAAAAGAGAGGGGAAGAGAGAAAAAGAGTGGGGAGAGAGAGAGAGAGAGAGAGAGAGAGAGAGAGAGAGAGAGAGAGAGAGAGAGAGAGAGAGAAGGGAGAGAAAGAGACTTCTAATCCTAATCAAATCATCACCCCATTGTAGCAGCCAAATGGCGGTCACCCATCCCATAGTGAAAAAGCCACCAAGTGATGAATCGGGACATCAACCCATGCTTGAGCTTAACAAGGGACTAGTGGAACACATTGACATGGAGGAAGGATTAATTAAGTATGATCCGGAACACTATGATACACATGAATTTGACAATGAGAAGATTGAACTAGCGATTGTGAATGCAGCATGGGCACTCCTCATGCAATTGTGAATGTGGCGGACTGAATTCCCAGCTTATGTAGGCTGAAACCAGCAGTCCGGCTAGCCCATGGGCCTCCCCATGTGACTTGAGGTGGACCGAGGTACCCCCAAGGCAAAATTCCACTACTAGGTCCTTCTAGAGGTACCCGGGCCTCGTTTTGGCCAAGTACATGCAGCCCGAGTGGTTGGTACCAACTCAGATTGCCTCTTGGCCTCCTTCAGCCTCCTTTTCACATCCAAAATACTGCCCCCTTGGGTCCTAATGCCCAAGGGGCAACTTTATTTGAGAGAAAAAAATGTAGTGGGCCTTTTTCTCGATTTTTTCAGTTTCTACCCTATTTTGGGTAGATCGAGATATTTTTCCATGCAGCGATGCATTTTCAGCCTTGGATCTGGCTGAGATCCAAGGTCTACAATATTCCATGCCACCCCCAAGTAGCCCTTGCTTCAAATTTGAGCCCCTAAAGTCCAATTTTTCAATTTTTGGTGCATCCGACTCTCCTTTTGGGCCAAATGCACAGTTTTGTCTTTTTCCCTCTTTTGTTTCTTTCAATTTTGGGCTGCTACCTCATTCCGGAGCTAGCCGTTTTGAGCTGGCCCACAAAAAACGGCTAGTTCTCTCCACCATGAGATCTGATCTCAGATCGATGGTCGAAAAGAAAACCGACCATTTCTCTTTTGCATTTTCTCTCATTTTCTTCTTTTTAATTCAGATTTTATTGCGATGTGGCCCCAAGGGCCGTATCTCTGCAATCCGGATTGCCCTCCCTCATTCTAGGAGGGATGAGGTTACAATTGGGACCTGCCAGTCCTTACTGTGCAGGTCCCAGTAGGCCGACACATTCTGCTCCACTCTTTTCTGCCCTTTTGTCTCATTCTCCCTCCATTTTCTCTCCTTTTTCTTTCTATTTTATTTTATTTCAGTTCTGCCAAGTGTCAAATAGTTGTGCACCCTCCTTCTAGGCATTGGGGCCTCATTCATGGCCAAATTCATGGCTGGTATGACCGTTATATCTCGAATTTCAATAATGGCACCCCCATGCTACTAGGGGGCTCCAGTTTGCTTTCGTTTGTTCAATTTCGAGGTCCGTTTTGCTCCGATTTTCAACATATAACCTTTTTCTCATGTTGAGTCTCTTGAGGCTCTATTTTCTTATGCCTAGCTAGTCCGAGATATCTCGGACTGCTGGGCAACCCTCCCAACACAATTATTTCATTCTCTTTTCTCTCATGACTCTCCCTCTTGCCCCCACTAGTGCTTGTGGTGCTAATATTTTCCACCATCTAGATCCTCGATCTCGACGATGCCGTTTGCTTGCGCCATTATTTTTTGCGTTGGCCCATGGTTCCCGTGGGAGATCCCATGTCCCCGCCACTTTCCTCCATACTGGTTCCATTTTCTTGTCCCGCCGATAGTCCCGCTGGCGCGTATCCCATTTTTCAACTTTTATTATTTGGGCCCACTTGGTTCCCGACAACATCCCGGATGGTGTCCCGTTTTTATTTTTGGGATCTTCTTGCCCTTAGTAGTCCCATTATCTCCCTTAGGTGCCACATGTGTGCCTATTTCTCTAGGCCGTGAGATCTCATCTCACGGTTGCCGTTTACTGTCTCCATTTGCCTCATGTCGAAATTGCTCTTTTTTAGCCTTTCGAGTTTGCCGTGGCTCATTTTCCCTTAGCCTAGGCACCCTCATGCAGTCCGTTATTTCTCGGACTGCAGTCATGGTCATTTTCCTAGTTCCATAGCCCCACAACTTGCCCCATGTTACAAGAAAATGAAGCGTTTGATTTTTAAGTGCATCCGGGCTCAATATTGGCTCCGGATGTACCTAAAACATGTGTTTTCCCTTCCCCATGCAGTCCGTTGAAACTCGGACTGCAATAAGGGTCAATTCCCTAGCCCCAATGCCCCACAACTAGCCCTTACTTGAAAGAAAAGAAAACAGCCAACTCCTAAGTGCATCCGGACTTAATTTTGGCTCCGAATGCATCTAAAACATGAGTTTCTCCTTCACTATGTAATCGGTTTTATTTCGGTTGCATGGGGGTTTGATTTTCTTTGATTTTCTCTGCAAAAATCAAGGAAAATCAAAGTCCATTGCAACCGCAATATTCCAGAGTGAATTTGGTCACGGATGTATCTCCGTAAGCGACCATTTTTTACCGTTAAGGTTTTTTTTTCTTTTCTTTTCTTTTCTTTTTTCTTTTCTTTTCTTTTTTCTCCTTTCTTGGACAGTAAGGACCTGCCAGTCCCTACTTGTGGCAGTCCCTACTGACGGTCAACTCACTCACTCCCTCTCACTCTTTTTGTCTCATTCTCCCACATTTTTTTTTCTTTTTTTTCTTTTTTCTAGCATGCCAAATGCCAAGTAGCCGCTAAGGTCCTTTTCTAGCCCCTTCCTCTTAGTTTTGGCCCTTCCCATGCCCAAGGTGCAGTCCGTTATATCTCGGACTGCAATAATGGCCTTCTCATGCCCATGTGAGGTTCCTCTTACTTCTATTTTTTTCCCATAGTGACCCCTCTTACTCCGATTTTCTCCCGGAGGCCCATTTTTCGCATGAGGTTTCTTTTGACTCCATTTTCTTGAGGGAGGCTGATCCGAGATTTTTCGGATTGCTCCCATGCCTCCCAATGCTCCCACTCTATGTTTCTTTGCTTTTTCTTTTTCTTTTGGCCTTCCCGCTTGCTGTGCTAATATTTTTGCCTGCCAAGATCTTGATCTTGACGGTGCACCTTGTTTTAATTATTTTTCCCTCATGCGGTGCCGCCGTTTCCTTTTGGGACCTTCATATGTCCCCGCCAATTTCCCGTCGACGGTCCCCGACACTTAGTCCCGCCAGTGGTCCCTGGCACTTAGTCCTGTCGGCGGTCCCCGACACATTTTTGTCTGGATGCCATTATTTTTACTTAGTCCCACGTGGCCCCGGGTACCTTTCCCCAAGGTATCCCACGTTCCTTGGGCGTTTGCCACCCCACGGTGACCCCTCTCCCTTGTCTTTCTCGCGCCTTGCTCGCGCCGGTTCCCTTGGTCGCGGTGCCTTCAACCCGAGGCTCCCGTAGGTGGCCCCCATGTTGGGCCCTTATTCTCTAGCTTCCCACGGCCTCCGGGGCCGTCCGTCTTTCGACTTCCTTATTCTTTTATTGCCGTTATGCCGCGTTTGCTGGTTCGAGGGCCCTTTGGCCTTACTCTTGTTGAATTCTAACGGCCCTCCCAAACATGATGCTATGTTCTATGTGCCCCTGTTCTTGCGCTTACTCGCTTGCCGTCGCTGGTTCTCTCCTCCTGTGGTTCTCACCCCAGGGCATCACTCCCTCCTGCGGCCTAATGTACAACTTGTCTATATTCAGTCTCTCGAATGATGGGAAGTTATTCGGGACCCACCGGTCCTCATACCACTACCCCCAATACTACTATGGGCGCTACAATACACAGGTGGCGGACGAAACTCACAGATATCCAAAATCTGCTAAAGAGTGAATGCAAGCTCTTCAATTAAGTCAATAACTGCAAAAAGTGAAGGCGCAAAACCCTGCGTAGGTTATACTCGGCCGTCGGCTGAGCTCTTGGTTACGACGATCAGAAGAAAGGGGGTGCTGCCCAACTGCAATCCCCACAAAGTGAATCTGGGCCAAACAACCCCGATGTTGATCTTGGTGATAGTTGTAGATATCCAACCCACCTTTATCTGCAGCTTGCCGCTTTCCCTTAGTGTCCCTGGCTGCTTCGCCCCAGTACCCCTGGGCATAAACCCTGTCCACCAGGCCCCAACAATGATGCTGCAGCGCCCTTGCCTATGCCCTTTCTCCATAACTCCGCCCCTTTGGTGGGCAGGAGAGTGCAGGCCCGCCGCAAGCCTGCAGCGTGAGCCTTAGTAAGATGGGTCCCGACACAAATATTTTGGTAGCAGCAGATATACAATTGAGAACTTTGAACACCGAAGTGGAAAGGGGTTCCCCGAGATCCGCAGCTTGGCGTGGCAACGCTGTGGTCTCCAAACAGCGCCCCAGGCCGCTTTCACACCACTGCGCCCGGGCATGATCCACCAACTTACGGGCCCCGACGACACACACACATTCGAACTCTCTCGGTCGATCGCGGCTGGCCGACGGTGCACCCGTAGCAACCCCCGCCATTCAGGTTTCTTTCGCTTCGTGGGCTAACCACACCCCCCCCCGCCTAGCATGCACGACGACTTCCCCGGCCCGCGTCCAAAAAAAAGGCGGGGCCAAGGATCCTCACCAACATCCCGAATATGTGAGGAACCCACAGGTCAAACATAGGAGGCGCACACTCAAGGTCCTCGACCGCCGTGACGACCCCCAAGTCCAACGTCGTGCAAGGAGCACCAGAGCAAAATAGTAATAATACAAAAAAAAATATGTAGAAATTTTCAATCATCAGAACACGTCAAACTAGGAAAAAGGAACCGCTAGTATCGTTCCCACTCCGCGGATGACAAAACCAAGGGGGATAGCCCTGTCGGGCCCTCAACCCCTCGGTCCCTTCGCGCTACTCTGTTATCCCGCGTCGTCGCCGCTCGATCTCGATCCTTGAATCTCTCTGATGAAAGTCCGACTCTACAACCAATAGTGTTGGGCCCAAGTCTGGGTCTATCTTTGACGGACACCTAAATAGACAGATACTGCGCGACGCGTAGATCTCTCGAAGCGTTTTCAAAATCACTTTGTTGTCGATGCCGTCCTCCGCACATATCCACAGGTCACAGGCAAGCGCACCACTTAAGAGACATAATCTTTTAAACCTAGTTTAATCATAAGAATAAGAATTTGGCCGGCGACCAACGCCAATTTTCACAATCCTCAAAAGGAAAAATATCACGCACGCCTCAAGTCTGCGCGCCCACACACTCTCTGCTCTAGTCAACCATTCAACCTAACGTAAACCATAAACACCGCCGCGCCTCGCGCGTTACACCTAAATTTTGAATCGAACTTATTTTCTGTTACTTGCAAAAACCAGGGCGGATACCCTTGTAAGGGTATTCGCACCGACAACATGTCGGCACTAAAGGCGACTATGAATGAGCGCTTGCAGTACCCCGAGCATGGTCTCACTCCAAAGCAGATCTTGAACAACTTTGCACGACCTCTTCCCCAACCCCATCAATCCTAACTATATGCCCAAACCAACAAAGAGTGCATGACATACGAAAAATTTAGAAAGATGGCCTTAGACCAAGCCGGTTTCCTCCAAGAGGCAAACTATTGCCATTATTGGAAGGACTTAAAAAAACGAGGTTGCAGGAAGAACAAGACGATATCCAGTAGCATAGAAGGAAAGGATAGTCTTGTAGTCACATTCGAGGGCGGAGGAGTCGAGGAACTACCTTATGAAAACATAGATTACGGACTGGAAGAGCTTAACAGCAACCAAGTAGCTTAGGAAGGGGACTATTCGGCTGCTCCAGCCCGTGGGGGAGGGCAACAAGGAGGAAGAGGAGGTCGAGAAAGAGGTGGAGGAAGAGGACGTGGCACCAAGGGGAGTAGTAGCGAAGGTAGCTATTACGCGGGAGGTAGGGGTTATGGTTCTCGACCAGGTGGATGCGGTTGCTCCTTCACAGGCGGAAAAGGTAGGGGACGCAGACCATGGTTAGCACATCCAAGGATTGCGACGAAGAGCCATGGAAAGAGATGGGCACCGAGAAAACATTGTGGGAGCAAAAGCTTAAGGTCGGCCAGTGCCTGAAGTGTGGTGATTGGACCGTGATCCCAACCACATTGTCTGCTTTTGCCCTGACTACCACTACCCAAAAGGGAGCCAGCCAGTAGGAGTCGCAGTCGCTCGTGCTGGGCCTCCAGACAGAGACAGACAGACAGAAGTGCGTGATGAACAGACACCCTCGTGTTTGAAGGCCCCTATGGCAAAGACTGATGTAGGCCCCCACCCAGTCAACTATCCAAAGACCGCTTGTGCTAGGGTCTCTCTGGGTGGTTCCCTTGCAGGCATCAATGATGAGCTGATCACTTGTCGCCAAGCTTGGGACGAAAATGAAGAAGAAGAGTAAAGGCAACTAATTTTAGCAGATGTAGAAATTCATAGAGAACGAGTAGGCGCGTTAATTGATAGTGGATCCACGCGCAACTACATTAGCCGAAGGGGATTGCAGAAGATGCACCTCGACATGAAGATTATGAAATTGGACGAGCCGGTCATGAGCAGGCTGGCAGACAATCGCGAAATGAGACTCGAAGAGTACGTCGAAGGGGTAAAGGTATACTTTCTGTTGGAGAGGGGGAACAAGGTAGAGAGAGTTTTGCACTCCTTGACTCTCTTAGTGGAGGACAACCTACCTTTTTACCTCATTTTAGGGACGGATTGGGGAGAGGTTGCGAGAGTTGATATGAAGATGAGCGAGCATGAATGCTGGCTGCCCAACCCGGAAGGAGTCAAAAAGCAAATGTGGTTGTTTCATGAGTCCGGAGTAGAGTCCAGTCTGTCCCTTTGTTGTATGAGTGCCCCTGCTTTCGCCAGGCACGTGGTCAAGGCCGACTTGGTTGACCAAGTCTTCGTAGTGTAAATTAGACTGAGTAGTGAAGACAAGGAGGAGGAGGACCCAACACCACCCACAATTGAAAAACTGCTGAAAGAGTTCGCCGATGTGGGAGAGATCCTGAGAGGAGTAGTGGGGAAAGGGAAATCAAGTACCAGGTAGAGATAGAGCCAAGTAGCAAAACTCCCAAGGGACCCATCTTCCAAAGGTCTCCCAAATAGCTCGATGAGCTGCGCAAGCAGCTTGATGAATTGATAGAGAAGGGGTGGATTAAGCCCAGTTCATCGCTGTATGGCGCACTGGTCTTACTCATGTCGAAGAAGGAGGGTGAACTGCGAATGTGCATTGACTAGAGGGGTTTAAACGCGATTGCAGTAAGGAACATGGAACCATTGCCTTGCATAGATGATCCGCTGGATAGGGTGTAGGGATGGAAGTATTTTTCCAAGATTGACTTGAAGTTGGGCTACCATCAGAGAGAGGTACAACCCTAAGAGCAGCACAAGACGACTTTTAGAACTCGCTATGGCCACTATGAATTTGTGGTCATGCCGTTTGGTTTGACGAATGCACCTGCTACCTTCCAAAGATGTGTGAATGATCTCTTTCGTGAATGGCTAGATAAATTTGTAGTCCTTTACTTAAACGATGTTCTCATATTTAGTAAGACTCTAGCGGAACACCAACAACATTTGTGTCTGATCTTAGAAAAGTTGTGCACTGTGAAGTTCAAGGTGAACCAGAAGAAATGTGTATGGGCGAAGCATAAAGTGCTATATTTAGGCCACGTGTTAGATGGAGATGGAGTCAGATCGGAAGACACGAAGATAGCAACAATCAAGGATTGGCCAACACGACACATATGGACCGAGCTGCGGTCATTCTTAGGATTAGCCAATTACTACCGAAAGTTCATACGCAACTTCACAATGATCGCTGCACCACTGTGTAAACTGCTGAGGAAGGAGACAATTTGGAATTGGGACAAAGACTGTACCCCAACCTTCAAGAAATTGTAGAAGTCATTGATTGTGTACTCGGAGGACCTCGAATTTAGGCCGGCGGGAGTGAAACGGTATTCACCAGCTCGCAGTAGCTGATGCAGATCCCAGGGTTCGATCCCTAGCCCCCACCTTACCTGTGTACAGTATCTGTGTCGGCCCCTAGAGTTGAACCCGTGACCTGTGTATTTGTAACAGTCGGTTGACTGTGGTAGGGTCTATAGGTCGCAGGGGTTTGATCTGTAGACCTGTCGAGTAGGAGTCCAAGTGTTGCATACTGTAACTTTGCAGACCAGAACAAGAACCGACCTCTCAATACGAAGTACAAGATAGCGTAGCGGAAGACTTAGATACCAATGATCCGAACAATTAATATTGCAATGCAGCCCTGAACATACATCATCATCATCGTTACATGGTGTGAATGGGGTCTGGCGCTTCACATAGGAAGACTGCGCCAGCCCCAACCATACACAGACGAAGAGGAAGGGGGTTAGACGAAGAGGAGGGGAAGATGGGAATGTCGTCAACACCAAGTCTTCGGCACAGGCCCAAATAATCCCTCGTCAAAATGTCTGAATCCCAAATGTCGAGTCTGGATCCAATGTCGTCAAGTCTCAAGTCACAACTCTCTCTCTCTCTGTCGTAGTCTGAGAAGTCAGGTGGTGAGAGGGTGAGAAGAGATGGTGGACTTAGAAGAGGAAGAAGAAGAACTCTCTCTCTCTGTGTCTAGTACTAACCTGTGAAGTTGGCGCCTTGATGCAGGTACCTYGAAGATGGAGCTGGAGCTATGGCGCCACAAGTAAGTACCGCTGGCCTCCGCCAACCATCTCCCTCCACTGCTACCACTACCACCTACTAGCGCCCAGCGCTGAAGACTACACCTACAGCTATGGCGCCCAACGCTGAAGACTACTACTAGCGCTGAAGACTATTGCAGCGCTCCTCCTGAGTGTTGCGGCCGAATCCTGAAGGCTACCGTCCTACTGTCCAACTACCTCCCCGTGAAGTGCATTGGAACTTCCTATGTACTACCGGGTGCCTCCTGACTGCAGGCGAGGCGGTCTAGGAGGCTGCTCTTGCCGATGCTGAAGGGAGGCAGGGGCTGCAGCTGCAGCTCCTGATTGCTGTCGTGGGGAACAGGCCAGAAATAGCCTGTTCCCGAAACCCTGTTTTTGTGCCCGAGTCTTAGGTAGGTCGAACACAATGAGGGCTTGAAAATGGCCCTCCGTTTCAGACTGAAAAGCCTCAGGCACAGAAATAGGCTGAAAACGGAATAGGGCCTGCAGGCCCTCGTTTTTCAATTTCAGGCTGAAACGACCGGGGCCTGTAAGCCCTATTTTCTAGGCTTTTAGGCTGAAAGTGCGGGACGGGCCCTGTAGGGCCCGTGTGGCTACGCAGTATGCCACCCCCCCCCCTCCTTGAACGACCGAGCTTACCTGCGACGGCGAAGCTGTCTGTCTGAGGGAGGGACCACAGTTCGGGTGGGAGGGGCTGGTCGTAAAGCTTCCTGAGCTAACCTTTGCTTCTCATAATGCGCGTAGATCAGCGGTGCGGATGCTTTCAAATCTGCTCCTGAAATCCACCGAGTGTTGTCGCGATCGCAGGCTTTGAATGTAACTTTGTACTGTCGCGGCTTGCTGCCGTACTTGCGATCGGTGATGACACGGTCAACTTCCTGATGACCATCCATAGGAGGGTCCTGCGATCGTCGGCCCAGAAAGTTTTCGCTCTTAGCTGGCGTGTATGTTGCCAGCTTTGAGGCGTAAAAGACTGGATGGACCGTCAGATGCGGGGGGATGTTGATCACAAATGAAGGGCCCTCGGGCTCATCGCCCGCGACTGATGTTACGGGCCATGGTCCAAACCACTTGGGAAGCAGTTTGCGTGAGACATCCTGTTCCAGTGCAAACTCTTCCGCGGAAACCCAAACCAGGTCGCCGGCGTAGATGGGACATGGCACGCGATGCCTGTTGGCTTGCTGCTGCATGTGGACTTGAGCCTTTTGCATATTCGCGCAGGCTTGAGCCAGCAATTCTCTGTACTTCCGGACGGAAGCGGGAGAACAAGCGGCATCGATGTCGGCTGGTTGTGGGAGGAGAAGGTTGGCGAAGATACGGCCTTTCTGTCCACCGTGGTGCAACTCGAATGGAGTCACGCCGATCGCCGGGTGCATCGAAGTTTTGTAGGGGAACTCGATGTCGGGGAGGCGGTCAACCCAATCTTTCTGGTCCGGACGGATGAGCGTACGAAGCATCATTTGAGCGGTTTGATGTGCCCGCTCCGTCTGCCTGTCTGTCTGTGGATGCCGAGCCGAACTTGGCTTCATCTTCGTGCCGGACTCCTGCATGAGAGCAGTGAAAAATGTCGACATGAAGCGAGTGTCGCGGTCGCTGACTATGTCTTCCGGTACACCATGGCTGCAAATCCAGCCGGTGTGCAGGAGGCGTGCCAGCTCGGGAGCCGTGGAGTAGTACTTGCAAGGGAGAAAACGCGAGTACTTACTCAATCGGTCTACGACCGTGAGGATGTCGTCATGTCCATGGTCTGGTGACATCCATGGGAGTGGAGAGACCGGGTTCCTGCGGGATCGGCATCGGGCGCAGCTCGCCGTAGGGGTTGCGGTTGCGGGGTTTGCTTCGTCGACAAACTTCGCAAGAGTCGCAACACCTCGTTACATCGGTGATGAGGTTGGGCCATCGGAATCGCTGTCGAAGCCGTGCAATAGTGCGGTTGACTCCGAAATGGCCGACGAGTCGCGAATCATGATACTCGCCGAGGAGGCGAGTCCGAAGACGGCGGTCGCGTGGGACACATAGTAAGTCCTTGCCCCGCGAGTGTAGGAGCAAGTACCCATCGGCGATGCGATAGTGGCTGGCCGGCGGGTGATCCGAAGATAGCTGCGCATATAGCGTGGCAAAGTCTGGATCGGACTCATAGCCCCTGATGAAGTGTCGCTGGAGCTCCTCGTCGAATGCGAAGGCATGATGTGTCATAGCGCAAAGATCAGGTCTTCGCGAGAGTGCATCTGCTGCGCGATTGGAGAGGCCGGGAAGATGTTTCGGTGTGAAGTCAAATTGGTCGATGAGGTACATCCATCGTCCGATCGTGCTTCTCACCGTATCATGCGTCCTGTAGTAGGTCAATGGATTGTTGTTCGTAACCCATGTGAACCTACAACGCCTAAGGAGGAAGTGCCGCCATCGCTTGAGAGCCATGACGAATGCGAGCAGCTCCTTCTTCCTTGCATCATCAAGCGAGTTGATGGGAGGCACTTTGTGGCTGAAATACTCCATAGGGTGCCAGTCGTCGCCGTCGTGCTGTTCCAAGACTGCCCCAATGCCATAGCCAGAAGCATCAGCCGCCACTCTCATAGGCAGGGTGGGGTCATAGATGCTAAGGACGGGTGCCATGAGCATAGCCGTCTTAAGTGCTTGGAATGACCGGCGTGCGTCGTCATCGAATACGAATGGCACCTTTGGCGATTTTAATCTCGTCATAGGTGTAGCAATCCTCGAGTATCCGGTGATGAATCGCTGATAGTAGCCCGCCAACCCCATGAATGAACGAACGTCCGTGGTGTTGGTGGGCTCGGGCCATACTCGTAGGGCCTCGATCTTGTCCGCAAGTGGACGGATGCCTTGCGGCGTCACATAGTGTCCCAAGTACTCCAGCTCCTATCGCGCGAATTCGCATTTGTCGCGGTTGGCTTGTACTTGGCTTGTTGTAGCTGCTCCAAAACGGTGCGCAGGTGTTCCACATGCTCGTCCAAAGTCCGGCTGTACAACAGGATGTCGTCGCGGTAGATAAGTACGTATCGATCCAGCATGTGTCGGAACTCTGTTGTCATAGCCGCTTGGAAAGTGGCCGGGGCATTCGTAAGGCCAAATGGCATAACCAACCATTCGAAATGCCCATATCGCGTCTTAAACGCGGTTTTGTAGCGGTCCTCCTGCCGAATCTCGAGTTGGTGATATCCCGACTTGAGATCGAGCTTGGAGAAGAACTTGGCGCCGCCCAGTCGCTAAAAAACATAGTCGATGCGTGGGAGGGCCGACGTTTCTGATCGTCTGCTCGTTGAGCTTGCGATAATCGATGCACAACCACAAATCCTTGTTATTCTTCCGGACGAAGAGAACAGGCGCACCTTATGGCGATGAGCTAGGCCGAATCCAGCCTTTCTCCAGAAGGTCGTCGAGTTGTGCCCGAAGCACACTTAACTCTTCCTCGCTCATTCGGTAGATTCAATCGTGCGGAGGTACGGCCCCGTCCTCGAGGATGATCTCGTGGCGGATGGGCCGATCCGGTACTACTCCGTGCGGGCCTTCGAACACGTCGCTGTAGGCGTCGAGAAGCTCGGTGATGTGTGGATCCGAAGATGAGTCCGTCGGTGAAGCGTCATGGGGCGGGAGGGCGTGGAGAAAACACACCCCCATCTCCTCGATGTCGTCTCTGATGATGGAAGCGCGCATGCTTGCGGCGGATACCACGTGACAGTTGACTGAAGGGTGAGGAGGAGCTACCGTGCATGGGACTAGTACTCCGTTCCAATCACGAACGTGAACGATGCGGCGGTAGAAGTTTACCGGGTGATCCTCGCTTCGCAGCCATGACATGCCCAAGATCATGTTGAATTTGGTGTCCAGAATGTCAAAGGACACCGCCTCACTTGCGTGAGGGGCAAAGTACATTGGGGTGTCATCAATGCACCGGTCGATTGACTTGTGTGTGTGACCGTCCGCCAACGTGACTTGCGTGGGCTGGGACTTCCTTTGGACTTATGGGCCAAGGCCGGCGCGTACCATGAAGTCCTGACTCATGTAGTTGCGAGATGCTCTGCAATGGATCAAAGCGCTGCAGGTCGCCTCTCCGATCTGAATGCGTACATATAGCAATGGTGCGTCGATGTCGTCGTACCGTTGCGTGTTGAACTTGCGGTCGATCTTCGCAATGTAGGCGTGAAGGTCGACAACCTCTACTCCGGCGTCCATCAATGGTGTCGGTACTGCAGTGTGCAAGTAATCCCGCAATTGTGCCTTGAGACGTTGCAATGTGATTTCGGCAATCGACCGGACCGGGGAAGGGGCATCCATTGGAAGTCTGCCAATGTCAATGGGTCGAGCTCTTCAAGTCTTGACCATGACGTTGAATCCCCGGCGGTAGATGGCGGCGAAGCTGCCGAGTCGGTTGCCGATGGTGATGAAACCGTGCATGCAGTAGATTGTTGCACGTGGAGCGGTTGGTCCAGCGGTGGGACCAAGTGGACAGCATAGTCCTCGTAAGCATACCGAGAACTTAGGACATTCGCATCCTCCCCAGATGTGTAGGAGGCCGCTAGCAAGGCGGCCGAATCTGGCGGAGTGGGGGGTGGAGTCGCCTCACCTCCCGCGACACTCAGTTTCCCGAGTTAAGACGAGGCCGCACATCCTCCTTGGCCTGATCGTGGCAAAGGGAGGTCTTGTGCTTGGTGCTGTTGCACCAGCAACAGCAGCTGTAACGGCCGCGGTACTTGTACTCGGCCTCGGTCAAGTTGAACTTGACCCATGGTGGTGCTGGCTGTCCGTTTCCGGCCTGCGATGCTGGTTTCGCCTTCCCGTTGTCGGCGCGAAGACCCTTACAAGGGTATCCGCCCTGGTTTTTGCAAGTGACAGAAGGTAAGGTTTTTTCATAATCTGAGTATCCGTGCGAGGTTGCGGTCCTGTTTGGTTCACGTGGACTGAATGGTTGACGGAAGCAATGTGTGTGTGGGCGCGCAGTTTTGAGGCGCGTGTGATAAATTTTTCGTTTGATGCTATAGAGTCGGCGCGTCCGCCGGCAACATTTTGGCTTTGATTAAAGCTAGGGAAAGTTTTCGTTTATTGAGGTGACCATGGTACATCTGCGTTCATACGGCACGCGTCATTAGAAGTGGTGTAGCTTTGGTGCAGTAAGTGGAGTGTGTGTGTGTGTGTGTGTGTGTGTGTGTGTGTGTGTGTGTGCTGTCTCTTATACACATCTAGATGTGTATAAGAGACAGTCCCTATCCCGCTCAAGGCATCTCAAGTCGTCACG
>BFEA01000022.1:114503-127939 GCA_003427395.1 Chara braunii
AGGGATCGAACCCTGGGTACTGCATCCGCTACTGCTAAAAGGTGAAAACCGTTTCAGAATAGAAGATCTTCAAATATACGCCATTTTCAACAACGGTGGTGCAACATGAAAGAACTCACGCTAATCGTCGGATGCAACGAAGTGTCGTAGGTGAATCTGATGTTGGGGAGGCGGTTAACCCAATCCTTCTGGTCCGAACGGATGAGCGTACGAAGCATCATGCGAGCGGTTTGATGTGCTCACTGTCAACACTAAATCGAAACACTCATGAGTCCCTTTTCCCTTTCTGATGAAGGGTATCGGGTCATGCACTAATGTCTAGACAAATTGAGTGAGAACAACATAGATAGTAAGAACTTCTCGGAAACATGTGGCACTAATGTAGAGACTTAACATGACTTCCTTGGAAGCAATCCGATTGGGGTTGGTAAAGACTGACCTATCGATCGAAAAGGACTAGAGAATTCACGAGATAATCATTAATGACCTCTCAAACTTTGTCAACCTGCGTTGCGACTTGTACGGGCCCCCGTACGCATACGAGAGTACGGATCGTACTCGTACCCTACTCGTATTCTAGGGGTCTCTTACTATGTTTTTTTTTTTTTTTTTTTTTTTTTTTTTCCGGCATCTCCGGTAGACTTCGAAAGTCCAAAAACCTGAAAACCACCCGAAAAAACTTTGTTTATGGGGGCGCATGGCAAAAAATGCCCCTGAACAGCCTTCAGGTGTCTGCTGCTGTTTTCCTCACAGGCCAACCTGGCATGGGGCCATGGCCTCATTTTTTTAATTCAGTTTGCTTGTTCTGCGGCTTCTGCTAGTCAGGCGTAGCCGTTTTTTTTTGTTTTTGTTTTAATGAGCTGCGTTGGGTGCGGAGAGCTGCTGTGGCAGGCCCTCTACCTGCTGCTGACATGCGACGCAGATAGAGGGCCTGCCTCCTTAGTGTGATGACCCGTCCAAACATGGACTGAAACACACAGCTGATTTCTGAGTTTTGCCCATAGAGTGAATGCCTTGCCGAGTTCCCCGCTTGCTACCAAGTCTGTGTGTGTGCACGCTTGCTGGACTGCATGTCTGTCTGAGTGCTGGTTGGCTTGAGTGGTGTGTGGCCGTGCCTGTCTGAGTGCTGATTGGCTTGAGAGTGTGTGGCCGTGCCTGTCTGAGTGCTAGATGGCTTGAGTGTGTGTCCCGTAAGGGCACTTGCTCGTTCGTTGGGCCCTCAGGGCCGATACTTACCTGTGGCCGTGACATTGAGGGATTGCAGCGGGAAAAACACTCAAGTAGCGGGTAGGCCGGTACCGCACCTTGAAGGGGTAGATGTGCAGGTACTGGAGGCCGAGCAGAAGAAGACAAAAGTGGCATTTTTAGAGGCCAGCGGTTGTAGGCGAGGTATAGGCGGGTACCAGTCCAACCAGTCTGTGGGAGGAACTCCGAGGAAGGAGTAGGACACGGGGGAGGAAGAAGGAAGGAAGGGGGAGGAGCGCCAGGGGTAGTACCTGGCTATGGTGGCAGCCATCTTCATCACCTTGGTGGGCGCTGCAGCAGGGAGTCCCCAACCGGGGAGAGCTACACCAAGAAGCTTTGAGGCAGAGTTGGGCATGGCGGCCTGAGTGGGAGCAGCCATAGTTGCTTTGCGTTGTCCTTCGCACAGCAGGGCAAGGCCCTATAGTCCGCCATACCCTCGGCCCTTGATGAGGAAGGAAGGGGCGGTCATGGCTATGGTGGACCTCAAGTGTTACCGACAGWAGAAGAGGAACTCGGACATTGATTCTGGATCAGCCATTCGACATTGTACTATTATTTCTTGTATGAATGAGAGAGGGGGAGATAAGGAGGAGGAGATTGTTGGGCGAAGAAGAAGAGCCTTGTCATATTTGTTTATGCTGGTGTACATCATCTTCTTCTTCTTTCTTACTTCTTCTTCTTCTTCTTCTATTCCTCTCTCTCCTCTCAAGTTCATTCATTTCTTTCTGCAATTGGACGACATTGTATCTCGAAATTGGTCAGGATCATAACATTAGCATCATTCATTGCCGACGTCGCAGACCCTCTACCTGCTGCTGACGTGAGTTGCAGGTAGAGGGTCTGCCACGTCAGCATCGATCAATTATTGTTATAATGGCGGACCCTTTATGCCTTGTTCCTAATGACTTGGCAGGCCCTGTACTTGCTGCTGATGGGTGAGGCAGGTAGAGGGCCGACCATGTCAACTAACATGGCAAGCCCCACACAACCCCTGCAGGGTGACATGGCAGACTCTGTACCTGCTGCTGACGTGGGAGGCAGGTGGACGGCCTGCCACATCACCATCTACGATTGTTGAAATAGTAGGCCTTGTATGCCTTGTCCCTGCTAATGTGACAGGCCTTGTTCTAGCTGCTGATGGGTCAGGCAGGTAGAGGGCTAGGCATGTGAGCATCGATTATTGTTAACATGGCAGGCCCCATACAACCCCTGCAGGGTGATATGGCAGACCCTCTACCTGCAGGTGACATGGGAGGCAGGTAGAGGGTCTGCTATGTYAGCATTGATTGCCTTCTGAAGGGTGACATGGCAGCCCCTGTATGCGAACACACATACACACACATAAATACACACATATGCACCTCACCAGAAGCAGTCACACAGACAAACAGCAGCCAAAGGCAGTGCAAGCTTCCCATTGACACAACAAAATCAAACGACTCATTGCCCAACGCTTAGATGATTAACAAAGTGCATAAACATCCAACGTCCCACCAACCAACCCCCCAGCCAGCTCTCTCTCTCTCTCTCTGTATCAATCACTGTTGTTGGCGCTCCTTGATCACTGCCCCTCTACCACACCTCTCTGCTGCAGCAGCTGCAGCACGCAAGCGCTTACGCTCATGCAGTGGCAAGTTCTCGTCGGAGTTTACTCCTTTGTGGCATCCACCGTTGGGGCTTTGCCTTTTGCACGTTCATCCCACGACAGTGCACTTGCGGGATTAGGATCAGTAGTGGGAGCTAAGGCGGTGGCAGATTTGTGTTTGGTCCCACTTCCTTTTGGCCTCCCCCGCTCCTTTCGCTCTTCACCGCGACCTGCAGCAACTACAGCTACTTCAGGCGTGCCTCGACCTCCACCTCGACCCCTGCCTCACCCTGTTCTGTGAGCAACAGGGTTCCGCTACTTCAGGCGTGCCTCGACCTCCACCTCGACCCCTGCCTCACCCTGTTCTGTGAGCAACAGGGTTCCACAACCTGCTGGGGTGTGATGCTCTCCCCAACAGGCCTTGTGAGAAGCGGGGACGTAAAGCATTTGTTCCACGGCATTGGGGATCCTCCGCCTCTGGAATTGGTCTGTCTGTTGTAGCGCTCGGGAGGTTTGAACCATAAAAGCATGAGATGCCACCCACCTGAAGTGGCAGGGCATGCGGCTCGCGAGGTTGCTGCTCTTGCTCGTATGCCCCCTGCTGCAAATGGTTCTGCTCCTCGAACAACTGTTGTTGTTGATCTTGCTGCTGCTGGCGATGTTGCTATTGCTGCTGCTGCTGACGTTGCTGTTGATGTTGTTATTGTTGCTGTTGCGTTTGTTGTTGCTGCCGCTACTGTTGTTGTTGCTCGATCTGTTGCTGCTGTTGTGGTTGATGTTGTTGTTGCTGCTACTTTTGTTGTGGATGGTGGTGCTGCTAATGTTGCTGTCGTTGCTGCCTTTGTTGTTGTTGTTGTTTCTGTTGCCGCAACTATTGCAGTTGCTGGTGCCGTTGTGTTTATCGTCGTTGTTCCGGCTGTTGCATTATTGTTGGTGGTGTTGCTACTGTTGTTGTTGTTGTTGTTGCTGTTGTTGTTGTTGTTGCTCGTGGCGCAGTTGTAGTTGTTGCTGCAACTGTTGCAACTGTTGTTGTTGTTTCCGTTACTTGTGGTCGTGTGGCTGTTGTTGCTGCTGCTGCCGGTGCCGACGCTCCTGCCTGCTACTCTTGCTGTTGTGCCGAATTCTGTCATTGCTCCTCCAATCGCCTACTTCTGCGTGTGCCCTCCTTGTATGGAAGAATGTGCTCCCTCCTTGTGTACGAGTCATCTGAGTCAGATTTCTCAGACCTCCACATGTCTTCTAATTCCTCCGCCTCGTTCGATGATTCTGATGATGACTCCTCATCATTCCAATCCCCATCCTCCCACTCCCCTAGTCTGTCTCTCTGTGCTATAGATGTGGCACCGCCCCCACCTGTGGGTCGTGGCACAAATGTAGATCCAATTGCTGACCTCGTTAGTGTTCCATGTGCGCATTCATTCGCTGCAGCAGCTCCATCATCCACACTTGTGTCATTACCTTGATAGACTTGTATTGTGTGGTGTGTGTGTGTGTGTGTGTGTATGTGTGATGTGTGTGGTGTGCGTGAGCGTGTATGTGTGTGTATATGTTCAGGAGTGATGAACAATGCACCCAGGGTCTCCCAACCTTTATATATAAACTCCGACGAAACAGTTTGTCACAGCCCTTCGTTTGTTGTCCTCTTCTCTCTCTCTGCCTACGGTTTACCGGGCAGTTCTGTTTGTGACGATATATATATATATAAGTTCGGGTTCGGTTTATTTTGGGCCACGTTCGGGTTTGGTTACTGATTCCCAACATGATGCTACGCAGGTATTCGGCACCTCAAGGCTACACGAATGTTGTCTCCATTGTTCAGAGATATATGATGACGGTGATGCAACCGCTTTGTCCGGATGTGACCTCACCATATATTGATGATTTGACTATTCCAGGACCATGTGTGAAAGGTGATACAGAAGTATTGTCGGGCATTTGAAGGTTTGTCTGGAATACATTCGCGATCTGGAGAAGGTCCTACTCAAATTTAAGGAGTATTACATCACGGCTAGCGGCGTCAAGTCAAGACCCTGCATGAGGGGAATGACTGTTTTAGTTTTTTTTTTTAATGAGAAGGGCCGTCGGCCTTATTAAAAAAAAACTAATAATATTCCTAATGGACGAAGGAGCGGAATTCCTTGCTAACGAGGTTCAGAACCTATTCAAAAGAGCGGGTGTCAGAGTTTCAATAACCACTGCATCTCATCGACATTCAAACGCAACTGTTGAGAGAGGACAAAAGTCCTTGATTGCATCGTTGTGTAAATGGTGTAGAGGAAACAATAGTGATTCACCACAATATTTTAAATATGTGATATGGGCGGATAACGTCACCGTCGCGGCTAGTATGGGGTATCCTCCCTATATCTTATAGATCGAGAGACGTTGTCCTTTACCTGTAGAGTTTCATGCTGACAATTGGACAACCGTCGATTGGGACGACAACATGCGTTAAGACCTCATAGTCGCCCGATTGAGATAAATAGCGCACATATTAGAGGATAATCTGATGACAGTCGTGGATTGACTGGCAGTGGAAAAAGAAAATAGAAAAGAAAAATGAGATAAGAATGTCATAGTAAGAAAAAAGAAGATATGTGTGGGTCATATGGTCCTTTTATATGCCTCGACATTGGAGAGGATATGGTCAAGGACGTTGGCGAATCGATGGATGGGTCCGTACCGTGTATTCGAGGCGCTAGACCGCGGGGCCTATTTGATATCTGAATTTGATGGATCTACACGGAGAGGCAAAATAGAAGGTGTTAGGCTTAAACTATTTAGGTCACGACAACGTTCGAACCTTAGATCATCACCAAAACATCCTACAAGAAAGGGAAAGGGTAAGATAAATAATCGATCATCACCGATACAATTCGAAATAGAATAAAGTTAAAAAAAAAAAAAAGTCGTGACCAGGAAACTAAAAGAATTTACATTAAACATGTTATTCATTAAAACAATACATTATATTTTAAATTGGTACTCGCAAGCTATTAATTTCATGTTGAAAACACCATATTTTAGACTTGAATGAAACTTAGGATACGAGTAGAAAACCCGAAGAATGCAATTGACATGCCACAAATTGAAACTGATACGAATAATCATGCCAATCGACCATTACTTATGCCGCGCTCCCTACACAAGACGTGACATGCAAAACATAAACGAAAATGAATTGTTGAAACAGTAGAACAATTGTCTTTGCAATGAATTAAAATTCCAACATTGCGTAACCATCACCCAACCGTCTTACAAAAATCATCACTAGATCGTAGAAAAATTCTGCCACGTTGTCGTACCGCAGAATCATCGTAACTCACTAAGTTCAAAAAGGATATGCTCTCTTTCAGGCTTCATCTATCTATAATGCATAAACTCCGCTATTATGTTCTACCACAATTAACGTCGTCCGAACAGTCATTCTCCGAAATCCTATTCGCTCACCTATTTGACAGACCGACAAGACCTATGACGTGCACTCGTCTCGTTCGTCTTCCGCATCCACGCTCTCTTCGGCAGATGGACTCAGATCTCGGAGTGCAACTTCATCATTCAAATTGATACAATCGAACATTGGAAGGAATGGCACATCCAATCGTGAATGGGTTTGTGCCTCTGACCATTCTCTTCCAACCAAAAACGATCGAGGCGACATGTTGCCATTGTGTGTGGTCAGTCATCTTCCATTTTTTCTCTCATGCGTTATCATACAGTTCTTCGAGTGACTTTGCACTCCCAGTCGGCACCCAGTATTTCCACAACACTTCATTATAACTCCGGATTTTTTTTTTAATCATTTGAGAAAGTGCTTTGTCCACCCAGATAGATACGCCTTTGGAAAGATCATCGTCGAAGGGGCGAAGGATAATAAAAGTTCTGATATCAACATGCACGAGGGGGTCGAAGCTGATCTTCGGACAATTTTTCCTGTGTCCAACAAACAAAGGTTCCTGGTCGTCGATGTTGACACTGTTAAAAGAATGTTGTTGATCGCTTTCGAGCAGTCGTGGTTTTGGCCAAAAATTTTTCAAAGGTTGTGTGGACAACACGTGCTCGATGATCTCGTCGCCTCGTTCCAGTAACACAAAACTCATTCTCTCCTAAGTATCTCATGTTCGTTGTAAGTGCACCACGTTGACCGCTTGCTTTCTGACAACTCAAGAAATCAAATAACATCAGTTTTGTCATTACAATAGTCATTTTGAGGAATGGGATGCACAAGAGGCGGATCAAATGGCCACAAAGGATCTGCGTAGCTTTCATCGGGAATTTGATTGAACAAATAAATCGGACCTTCGTTGGGCAACCATTTGTCATCATCGTAAAACTCATTATACAACATATCCGGATTATATCAAAACATCAAAAATTTATGCAAGTGCGGTTTCGAAATATCATTAATGTCTGACGCAAGGACTGAGTCTACTATATTTATCCAATCTGCCAATGTATCTAGGAAAATACATTTGAGAGGCTTTTTGTTGGATTGCTCTTTGAGCTCGTAGAACTGGTCTATAGTATAAGCGTCTATGTCTTTCATTTTTTTCAAGAAAATGGTAAAAATGGCATTAACGTCCGTATGGGTATGTCCCACCAATATGAAACCTATTTCCACCTCTTTGAAAACTTAAAACTTAACCAAGAGTGCAACTGGTGCACATATGTACTTGGACTTGTTTTCCCACCAACAACTATTTGCTTGAATGCGCAAAAAGGGTGGTAGTGGTTTCTCGCTCGCTTGAATTTCGAAGAGGGTTCGCATAGGATAAGTAGCGATTGTGTTTGAAATACGAAAACGACGTGTAGACATAAGTATTAGGGTCTCTATCGTGTGCAATGAAACCTTTCAGATTCGTCATTATCTCGTACCTAAGTGTTTTCGAGTAGTTTGTTTGGTTAATATGGGCGATAGTCGTCTTCTTCTGATTCATGCCGTTAATGATGGGACAAAAACACTCGTTTGGACGTACCATTGAATCAATCTTCGATCGACTATAGTCCAATTTGTGTTTATACGTTCTTTCAGTTAATGACAGACGACATACTTCGTAAATGTGTTAGAGTGTGTGAGCAAAACATGATAAAAATGTTTCTGCAGTATTTTATAAAAGTTAAATTCAGACATGACCTCAAGGTGAACAACGATAAAGTTGGATTTAATGGACTCATAAATCGATCTCTTCGTGAAAGCAGCTGGCAGTCTAAGTTTCGGTCTATAACCCCCGCCTTCATGAGCCACCTCATTTGACATGCATGAGACTCGATGAATGTTTTCAAGTTGGCAAGCATGGCGTCTTTTCTATAGGTTGGAGTCTACCCGTCAGCCCATGGTCGCAATGAGCAAAGCCATTTGTAGCTATAAAACGTATTACGAAAGACATCGAGAACATTGTAGTATGCCTTGAACATTGCATCCAACTCTACAGGACGGACACATTTTTGTCCACCCTCATTTAGCATGAATTTTTTGAGACTTTTCATCTAATTGTCCGCTCGCTCTTCTGGACTCTTACTGTACAGTCTTTGTCTAACCTTTCGGACTTCCTCCGGTGACACGTTGTAATAACAGTGAGCCTTGCAACATACCATGCAACGTACCATGAACAATTGTTTTTCGAACAACATGTTTTTCGCTCTTTACTACTGTTTTTTCCTCCTATCGTTCCTATTTGCCATGCTATACGGTCTTCTTTCCCCTGGGACAGGTGCTGACAAAATTTATAGTATAACCATTTTCTCTGCATTGCTCCTACCAAACGATTCCGACCTAGACTGACTCTGAACATGAATCGCATCACGCGATCGTACTTGCATTGGACTCGCTTATGTAGTGGACAGTTCCGCCGAAAAATAGTCAGTGGCTATCAACTTCGTACCACTGTAGCTAGCTTGTCGTAACGATGTACTGGAAGAGGATTATTGTCCAAACGAGTAATAACTACTAATAAGTATCCACCAACTTCTCCTCCTCGTCATAAGAGGTTGTGAAAGAAGCATTCATTGACACGCAACAGTCGTCCGGTGAAGTTCTGGGGTGCACCTCGTCCGAAACGTGTCAGGAGGCACATGGTTTTTTGCCTGCGGGCGGTGTCGCTAAACCCCCAAGCAAATGGATTCAACCCCGAAAACTCTCACGAAAAGTGAGACTTCATTTTCTGGGGAACACAGTACTGAACTATTGGAATGGTGAACTGTTGGAAGAGCTCGTTGAGGCCAACTCCATATTTTCTAGGTGGAAATGAAAGTCAATGTCCTGTTCGGTTTCCATAGCCTGGTTCATGCGTCTATCGGTTGAACCGTCCTTTGCGCCGTCATGTAGCCGTCGGTTTCGTGGAAGGGGTTTCCTTTAGAAATATCGAACAAATTCGACAACAAGCAGCGAACGGGCAATTCAAATAGTGTTTCCACCCTTAAAAACAGAGGAGGGAACTGTAAGTACAAATACTAAGAAGATGCATCTTTGACCCCACACCAACCCCCCCAAGTCCCCGATGCAGCATTTCAACATGGTGAACCCGTGTGCTTACGATGCGATCCTCTACAACCGATTTGTTGCAAAAGGAAGGTGCGGATTTGCAGGCGGGTGGCACGAACGACCTGACAAACCGGGACCAGTGAAGTGCGCTGAGATCCGAACTTGTCGAAGATAGGAATCCATCGACTGCATTGATTTTACTTGCGAAAGGTCATGTAAGTTTTTCTTGCGTTGACTCTGGCGACAAAAAAATTGTCCGCTGTAGACTGCAGTAGTCAACAATTGCAGCCCACGAGCTCAGGGTGCCCACATACCGCACTGCAGGCATTGCGGGGCTGTTGCAGGGTTCAACAGGCCTGTTTATTTCGTTTTCGTCCATCCAACATTCGTCGAAAAAGCAGGTGTGCACAACGTAAGCGCAAATGCGGTTGTAACAGTGAACGTCGCAAAGTCCCTATAGGGCTAGACCCAAAGATTAAACTCATCCGGAACCTCAAAGATCATCAAGGACCAATTTCACAAGAGATGGGTTTTCCACACATGCACCGATTTGACCACCGGACCAGCACATTTTTCATCGTAAGACCAGTCGCAGATGAACCAAGAAGAAGGTGGTTGTTGGACCCCTCATTGACCCCCACAAACCCACGATATGAAACATCGAGAAGGCGTGCTCCTGCATTCGAAATGCTAACTTCTCCATTCCAAATGCTCAAAAAGGAAAGCGCATATTTGCCGGCGGGTGAAAATAGTAATATGAAAGTGCTTGATCCTCAACGTTTGCCGGGATCCGAACTTGCAAGAGAGACCTCATTGAATTTCAATCCTCACTAACAATAATGTTTGACTGTCGAACTGGAACGTCATTAGTGCAAACCTATGGTCGAAATAACCAAAACATGCCTCCTTGACCCCTCGCCAACACCCCCCCCAAACCCTCGACGCGCTTCTGGTCCCCACATGTCGGAGACTGTTTTTCCGCCACAACATTGATTGACTGACGAACTTGAACGTTATAACTGACATCCTATCTTTGAAACAAACAAAACATATCTCCTAGACACCTCTCCAACCCCCCAAAGTCCCTGTGGTGGCTCGACGATAAGGTTTTCTAGTGTGCTCGAAATGTCAACCTATGTAGATGATATATTGGAAAAGGAGGGCACTGTTTTGCAAGTAGTTACCGACGATGGATTTGACTGATCTCGATCCCGCAAGTCCACCGGGATCCGACGTTACCAGTAAAGGGGTACCAACAGCTGCGATGCGGCATTTTAGCAAGGCGAGGGCGTTTGCTGGCAATACAAATCTCTGCAGTCGATTTGCGCGAAGATAAAGGCAAGGATTAGTAGGCGGGCGCAACACAAGATCAGACAGAGTGCGGTCCTCAGAGTGCACCGTGTTCTGGACTTCTCAAAGAAACAATTTGGAGAGACTGGTTTCCGCCACTGCAGTTATCGGGTCGCCAGAATCTGATCTTTTGAGCTACAAGGCCGTGAATGGTAGAACCAAAAAAAACATGGCTCTTGGACCCCGCAAACCCCCCCATAAACCCCCGAAGCAACTAGTGGAGAACGTGAGCCAGAGTGCTGGCAATGCAAACTTCCGCACTCTAAACGACCTAACATGAAGAATTCACGAGGAATGGGATTTCAGCAGCTGCAACGATTGCACTGTTGTACTAGCGTCATCATAAATACAAGGCTATGGGTGGTTGCACAAAATAAGAAACATGGCTTAAGGATCCTCATCCGACCCCGATAAACCCCGATTAACTCCAACGATAAAGTGAGCTCATATGCTGACACTGCAAGATTCTGTAGTCCGAACGACGATGAAAGCAGTGAGGATTTGCAGGTGAATGATACGAATGGCAGTTTCTACGCCGAAACCTCAAAGCTCGCTGGGTTGCAGTAGAACAAAAAAATATATGGCTTAAGGACGGTTCTGCAACCCCTGCAAACCCCAATTCGGTAAATCGATAAGGCGAGGTTGTGCGCCAACAATGCCAACTTTTGCAGCCACAATGACTAAAGTGCGACAACCGTGCGAATTTGAAGGTGGATTCGACGAATAACCGAAACAGAGCGTGAACCGCAAAGTTTGTCGAGATACAAATTTGTTAGCGACCAGATTCCAGCGATTGCGGTTATTTCATTGTGGAACGGTCATCCACTACTCGTGGTAGATTAAAGAAGAACACGACTTTAGGCCCCTTCAACAACCTTCATAAACCCCGATTCAGCCAATTGACAAGGCGAGATCGTATGCCAGGAAAGACAACTTCCACATCATGGACAGATCATATGGGGGACGACTCACCCTCGATTGCAGTGCTTGGATAGTGGGATTGCACAGTTTTCCACTCCATAAAACCCCGACTGGATTTTGAAACTTGGCGAGTTTATTATCTGGTAATGAAAACATATGCGTTCGACTGCAGGAAGAAGAAGAAGCGGGATTGGAGGCGGGTGCACCGAGCGATCCGACCAAATGCGATCCATGAAGTGTGTCGGGATCCGAACTTGCCAAAAACAGGACCCAGAGTACTGATCGATTCCCAATGTCTTCCAATTTGCGTGGGTGGAAATTCCACATTATTTCACGCAATCGAAATTGACAAAGAATGCGCTCGCAGCAATGATTAAACGAACAGGGGTTTACACGGGGTTGACAAGGGGTCCATTACCGAGTTGCATATACGATTTTCACAAATCATATACAACGAAACTGCCGCGTCGAAGAACAGAAAGGAAAATTGTCAAACGCAGCCTTGACGGATTCGCAAGCTGAAGGTTCTAACGTGAAATTCGTCAGAGATGGGGTACCCGACGGCCAAGTCCTGCGGCCCCTATATGCGGGAGTGTTAGCACAACATTAGATCCATTTGTGCACATCGTGCACCACGACACAGGTGTCAACAATGCAAGTTCGTCGGGATTTGAACTTCTTGTTGACGGCGCGAGCCAGCGCAGTCCAACACGAGGGTGTAAATCGTCCACTTCTGACTCAAAAAGATGAATATCGTCTCCGGCCGAACCGCAACAGCAGAGCAATGAATGACTCGTGTAGAGCTGGACGTGGACATCCAATGGTCACAAAGGGAAGAGGGCGAGCCAAGCAAAGTGGCGGGACTAACTGACAAAGTTCGGATCCCAACGAACTAAGACAATCAGCTCGCGGACACGTGTTCGTAAGAAGGCACACACGTTCGCCTGTTCGTGTCCTTCTCACTGGCACGTCACCTCCATGGATGATACGCACGTCGACTGATGACAAATGCGCACGTCTAGCATTTGTCATCAGCCACCAGAAATGATTTTCCTGCTCACGTTAATGAATATGATATGAATAATAATGCGTGCGGCGCGCCGGCCACGTAGGCCATCGCTTTTTACCCCGCGCTCTTCACCAGAGGTGGTAACTGGGTAACGGTTGCCCGTACCCAACTGTAACCGGCAAGTTATGGGCAGGTACGGGTACCCTTCTGGAGGGCGGCATTGGTATGGCCCGTATGGGCGGGCATAAATTTTATTCGTGGCTTTCGGGGCAGGCACGGTTGCACTGCGTAGAGATCACGGGCAGGCATGGGCGGGTACTGGCGGTGAAAAGGGAAAAACGGCAGGTATGGGCGGCCAAGGAAAAAAAAAGCATGGGTACAACCGTTATAGGGTGGTGAAAAAAAAAATCAAATGGGTATGGGCGGGTCAGCAATTATGTCGGGTAACTGTACGTAATATCCACCTTTCCCCCCTTCCCCCCCTTCCCTTCTTCCCAGGAAATATGCAGACTGACGGAGGTGTTTTTTTTTGTAGGCACAATTTTTTTTCCTCGCACGAATGGCGAGAAAAATGTTTCAGGAAATAGCCTTGCAGCTCCGAAATTGGCCACTTTCGAAATTGGAAGGTTCCAGCCTCGCCTTTGGGAGTTCCCCCTTGGAAATTAGTTGCCTGTCATGGTTGTACTCGCCGCCCTTCTGTGTGTGCATGCCACTTCATGGCCATCGTCCGCCCTTCGTGGTTGTACCCGCTGCCGTTCTATGTGTGTTGCACGACCATGAGAGAGAGAGAGAGAGAGAGAGAGAGAGAGAGAGAGAGAGAGAGAGAGAGAGAGAGAGAGAGAGAG
>BFEA01000022.1:139600-169804 GCA_003427395.1 Chara braunii
CCGCCCCTCCTCCCGCGCTTCCTCCACCCCTTCCCGTTTCTCCTCGTGCTCCTTCTGCTCCTAACCCCCTCCCCGTTTCCCTTGCCGCTCCTTCTCCAGCTCCTCCTCCCGCGGCTCCTCCGTCCCTTCACATTTCCCCTCCCGCTCCTTCTCCCGCGCCTGCTCCCGGTCCTCTTTTTCCCGCTCCTTTTCCCATCCCTCTTCCCGCTCCCCCCGCTCCTCCCGCTACTCCTCCCGCTTCTCCTCCCGCTCCTCCTCCGCCAAACAACGTAACAAAGATCCCACCATAGCCAGCACCACAGTCCGTGCACGACACTCTTGCAGTCCGCACCTCGCTGCCACCCCGCTGTCGCGCCACCGCCCACGCACCGCACTCCCCACAGCCCCACGCGATGTGCACCCCGACCTGTCCCCACCGTGGATGCGAAGCAACGAACGCTCCGATAACCTCCTCTCCCCCCCGCGCTAAGAAAAAAAACAAAAATCCACTGTCGACGCACCACACTCCCCACAAGCCCACACACGGCGGCGCTTGGTACCACACCGCACTTTCGCAGTCACACACAGCTGCGCTCGGTACTGCCCCGAAACGGCGTGCCCTAATTCCCTTGCCCCGGGCCCGCCCGCGTCCGCCCCCTTGGCCTGGAACTCGCCCTTGCGCCAGTTCCCCCTCCTCCACCTCGGCCTCGCCCCTACGTCGGTTCGCCTGGCCGGTTCTGCCCTTCCACGGGTTTCCCTTGGGCCCGCGACCAAGCATGTCGCAGGGACCTTTGTAACTTTTATTAGTATAGAGAAAAAATGAAAAAACAGAAATCCCTCAAGCAAAAGTTCTTCACTTTTTTTTTTTTGTAGGAAAAATAAAAAGTTTTTTTTGTTTTTTATCTCAAATTTGGTAAAGAAGTTTGATATGACCCCAAGACAAAAGTTGTTCAGTTTATTGTTTGGCATAACATATATTTTTTTCAAATGTTTCTGATTTTTTTTTTTTTTTTTTTCATGACCGCGGACTGCAGTCATGACCACGGCCTCGCGGTCGAGACTGCGGTCCATGGTTGTGCCCGCGGCGACCGCGACTACGGGGGATTCATAGTGGTAGAACACTATCTTGAGCTTATGCGAGCGGCTGCTTTTAGAGTAATTACGGATCAGACCAAGATTACACATCTGCTAGACTGCAAGAGTTCGGATGGCAGAAGAGTGATCTTACATGCAATAGCAGAGACCATCTTACCTGGACAACAACTTGTAGATAGTCTGGCTGGAGGCACTAGAGGCAGCCCAAGGCAATGATAGTAGAATGTAACCATTGGTAGAGGATGGTTAGATTAAGTGACTAAAACTGACAATCCTTTCAAAATACTAAGGCATGACGTCTGTAAGGAAGGGCGTCTCGTAGTCTATGTTTCAGTAGTTAGATTCTTTAAGACCAACGGGCTTGATGTGAGGGTCTATGCCCGGGAAGGAATAAAATAAGAAAAGGGTTATTTAGAGTGCCTAAGAAGAGTGTACATTCATCACTTAAGAGTAAGGAGACTACTTCAAAATTTGCATGATTGAACCCTCACCTGACAATGGAAGAGATTTTGTTATGGCTTAGGGTCATGCTAGCTTCCTAGGAAGTAAACATATTTGGGAGAGGGTTGAAGGAAGGACGCTACCTGATAAAAACTCCTCGGTCATCTCACGCTTAATACAGGATTTGAAACCCTTCACGGTAGAAGGAGCGTTTCCTTATGAAAGTGAGAGATACAACGCCCTAGCCATTCCTGAGGCAGAGGAGAAGGTGTACGTGTTAGTAACTCACTTCATAGAGACCGATGAGTATAACATACGAATATACACTTTAATGACTAGGAAGATTTGGCGGCAATATACGGGGTGTCACGAGTGGGCACTCAGTCGCATCTATAAATACAGGGACGGACTCAAGAAGGAAGGTAAGAAAGTTGTCTGGAGTGTGGAGCCCACCGAGTATGAAAATTTCTCAATTCCAAATAACTTCGTCAACAATGAGAACCGGGAGCCTATCCCTAATGTTGTTATAAAAGATAGGAAATAGTGCAGTATTAGTGTTGATGACAAACTATTGCAAGAGGATGCCCGGAAAAGGCAAGGCTGAGAGACTTAGTAGACACTAAAAAGGATTAGGCGGATCGAAGATGGAAAAGGATTGAGGTGGCGAAGAACAATCATGAGGGTCGTTAGGGAATTTGGTATTAGGCAATGTCTGGTTACTGCCCTACAATCACCGCAGCGCTAGACGCCCCAGTTTCTTTTACCTGTGAAGGAGCTTTTCCCTAGAAGATAGAACGTTGCATATCCTTGGAGGAGAAGCATGCCCTTGGGAAGATGTATATCCTTATAGTAAAGTTCCTCGACACTAGTGAGTACGATATCCGACCCTCTGTCCCTTCATTGAGGGAAAGAGGGACAGATCGTGAGTCTTTTGAAACTGGATTAGTAATATAATTGACCAAAAAAAGAAGAATTAGAGAGAAAAGGGACAAAAGTAGTTAGTAACTTGACGCCAATTGTGTTTGATAGGATTCTGGAACCACTGTTGTCTGAAAGTTTTACCGTCGGTAAAAATTGAGAGTCGATTATAAACGCAATCCTGAGAGAGAAAAGGTCCAGGAAAAAAATAGGAGTTTAACCAGTAAGTTAAACAGGATGATCAAAGGACCGAATGCATGGCAGAGGCGTGTCAGTTCCTTCGAAGGGGACACAAAAGTGATGACTATCACGGTTCTTCGAGAGATGCTGAACAAAATACAGGCTGTGAAGACCGGAATGAACACTATGAACGTCCGACTAGATCTTCGGAGAGCCAAAGTACGTCCGGAGAACATACCCTGCTTTGATTAGACCAAAGTTAGGGAGTTTTTAGAGGACTATGATGTCATTGGGATGAGTCACGGTTGGTCAGATAAGCTGAAGTTGAAATCTCTGCTAGCCTACGTTAAGCCTAAGATGAGGGTGTCGGTGACAAAAACGACGCAAGGACTGACAACATGGGCAAACATTAGATAAAAAATGTTGGAAGAGTATGCAAAGTATGACGTCCCAACAACCATGCAAAATTTGTTGGATGTACGACGCTCCAAATACGCTTCCAACTAGATCTTCTGAGAGCCAAAGTACCTCCGGAGAACATACCCTGCTTAGATGAGACCAAAGTTAGGGAGTTTTTAGAGGGCTATGATGTCATTGGGATGAGCCACGGTTGGTCAGATAAGCAGAAGTTGAAATCTCCGCTAGCCTACGTTAAGCCTAAGATGAGGGTGTCGGTGACTAAAACGACGCAAGGACTGACAACATGAGCAAACATTAGACAAAAGATGTTAGAAGAGTATGCAAAGTATGACGTCCCAACAACCATGCGAAATTTGTTGGATGAACGGCGCTCCAAATACGCTACCCTCGACCAATTCCTGGACGATTTTGAGAGGGTTGTGCGGAGAGTGCCCTTCTTGGACGAGGCACATAAGTGTCATTTCCTGCTTACAAACTTCACAGAGGATGAAAGGAAGAGTGTGGTAAGTCGAGCTGCCATCATCCTCTTAAGTGAGAAGAAGTGGTTAGGATGATTCATGAGTTACCTTCGGTGTCAAACCAAAAGTGGTGCCTGTAACAGATGAAAACAATAACTAATGCGAGAGAGAGAAACATTGAGGCAGTTGCGAGAGGAACCTTGAAGGTCGATGAGGTTCTTGGTCTTCGTGTTACACTTGGTACCTTCGAGAAGTTGACCCTTCCTGCTTCAGCAACACAAACCCTAGTTGGGTCCGAAGAAGAAAAAGAAGAAAGGAAGAAGGAGAAGCAAAAGGAAAAAAGTGAGAGTGAGAGCGAAAGTAGTGATGATGATGACACTAAGCGAAGAAGAAAGGAAAGAAGAAAGAAATGAGATAGGAAGCGAGACCGAGATTGGATAAATGATAACAGGAGTCGAAACTGGCAAAGGAGAGATGACCCCTTACGATGTTATTATTGTGATAAGAAGGGTCGCACTCTAACCCGGTGCCCAACACTAGAAAAGGAGCTTGAAGAAGGGATTGTCAAGAAAAACGTTAATGGTCACATTTGTGATATGAATTGGAACAAGGTAGATTTCCGACTCAAAGGAGGGATGCGAGCAGTAATCTTAGAAAAGACTCAGGCCAATAAGGATAGAAAGAAGAATGTTAGGGTTAATGCTATCACATTTGATGATATTTTGCCTCCAGAGGTAGTGACCCGTGATAAAAGTTATAGAAGTCAAAGACTTACTGTATCTCATATCAGTCAGAAGAAGGTTGAAGAGAAAAAGTGGGAGAAGGCTCAAAGGGGGTTAGAGCAACTGATTGATGAGACCAAAGACCAAGTGAAGAAAGGAAAAGGAAAGGAAGCCGTCGGGAAGAAGAGAAAGGTGGTTTTGAGATCCGAGGCCGATGAAGGAGTCTCAATAGATGAAGTGGTGAAAAATTGCTTGAAGAAACCGAGATCACCCTATCCTGGAAGGAGACAGTAGCCTTGGTGCCAAAGTTTAGAGAGGAACTCAAGAAGATGGTTGAGAGACGGAAAGTAAAGATCAATAGTCTAAAACTTTTTCCTAAACATGTGGAGAGAGTTTCGTCGGGTACTAAAATGAGATTTGGTAACATGTCGTGCAAATATTTGAATATCTCCGTAAATGACGTGAAAGTTAGAGTTCTAGTGGACTCCGGGGTTGAGATGATGTTCATGTCCTCAACCACGATGAAATCCTGTGGGCTCGGAATATACAAGAAAATTAATCACAAACTCTCCAATATACCCGGATTCCTGTCTTTAGAAGGGTCCATTGATGATATGCCTATTCGGATTGGGACTTTATGGAACGAGATCCTTGGGTTTGTGGTTCCCAACTTGGATCATGATCTCATCTTCAGAGCCCCTTTTCTACATAGGATGAAGGTTTGTGCGTTCTTTGGCCATGATGGGGCAGCCTGACTCTATCTCCAGGACCCTATCACTGGTCAATAACAGACTTGTGTGATAAGTGATAGGTACTATCCTCGTCATCAGTGACATGTTAACTCCCTTGAGCATAGAGAATCAAAAAAGTTGATAGAGGAAGTACGAAAAAAATGAAAGAGAGCAGGATAACGGACGAGGAGACAACGATTAAAGTAAATGATATTGGAAAGATGCTCAAGCTCTTGGATGAAGCCAAGCAGTTGGGCGATAAGAGAGAGAGAGAGATGAAAAGTGGGAACGATGCAACTCACCTTCTCTGCAACTAAGTTTTTTTTAGGAAGATAGTCATCCGATCCAAGAGGAGTATAAGCGCAAGGACATTAAGAAAAATTTGGTGGTATTTCTGATAGAGAAAGATTACAATGAGGCATTCGAGAAGGAAATAAAGATAATCAAAGGATTGAGAGAGACGACATTAAAAGCAGGAAGAATTATCCAAGGAAGGTTTAAGATAATGAAGGTAGGAGCAGATGACTTTCTTCTACTTGCTCAGCAGGATTTTATCTGTGAATTGTGTCAAACGTACAGTGGTGCCTTTTCCTTTAATGATGAGGAGAGGGGACGATTGGACGTTGACATGATTAAGATGGTCAAAATCTGAACTATTCCTCAAACACCTTGGAACGACATAACCACTAAGTATGCTCAGAAAGAAGAAGAAGAGGTAATGAATTACCTAAACCGAAAAATAATTTCCAACGTCGTGGAACCAGCAAATGACGCTTACGCCAATCACTAGTTTTGTTCTCGGAAGTCGGGCGAAGGCCTACGCTGAATACAAAACTTGCGAAAGTTGAATTCAGTAACAGTCTATGACGCAGGTAGCTTACCCAACACGAATCTGTTGGCTGAGTCTTTCGTTGGAAGACGCATCTACTCCCTAATAGACTTATATTTTGGGTATGACCAATTCCCCATAGACCGTACTAGTTGACCGATGACCGTCATGCATACACCAAGAGGCCTCATACAAATATGTGTGGTGCCTCAAGGGTGGACG
Source organism: Chara braunii (assembly GCA_003427395.1). Lineage (NCBI taxonomy): Eukaryota > Viridiplantae > Streptophyta > Charophyceae > Charales > Characeae > Chara > Chara braunii. The sequence continues at coordinate 145,596 of BFEA01000022.1, forward strand.
GATGGGGTCGCGGTTGTCCAACGAGACATGTTGAAGGTCGTGGAGGACATATGTCCAGATGTTACGTTCCTATACATTGATGACAATCCGGTTGAAGGACCGAAGGAAAAGGATGGGACTTTAGTGAATGGTCGAGTCAGACGGTTTATGCGGGAACATGCACAAAGAGTGGCGAAAGTGCTGGAAAAGTTGACCAAGTACAACATGACTGGCAGTGACTGTTGTGGACCAAAGTTGCTACTGTTCGAACAGGAGGTAATAATATTGGGTTTTACGTGCTTCTTAGAAGGAAGGAACCTTGACCCAAAGAAGGTGGATAAAATCTTGAACTTGCGTATGCCTCCAAAGACGGTTGGGGAAGTAAGGTGCTTCCTAGGGGTCTGTGGCTTCTGGCGGATCTTCATTCCGGGGTTTGCCAAGATAGCGAAACCCCTTAGACAGATGGTGCGACAGAGAGCTAGCCTAGAAGAGTCTGATCAAAGAGAGACAACGAAACGAGCACTTCAAGACAAGCTAAGAGATGGTGGGGTCGTATCAATGAATTTAGGAGTGCTCCACTTTGACGATGAAAGGGAAATACCTTTCATTATTGAGGCCGATGATGGTCCAATAGCCTTAGGGGGAATGCTTGTGCATCGAGATGAGGATGGTAAAAAGAGGCCTCTTAGGTTGGAAAGCTGTACCCTTAATTCAGTTGAGAGATTATATATTCAGTGTCAGACGGATCTCCTAGCGATTTTATACTGTCTTAGAGTGTTCAGACACTATGTTATGGGACAAAGGTTCATCCTAAGGACGGATTACATGGTGGTGATTGAAGTTGTCAAGAGGGGAATAGGTAGACGCTACGGTCAGTAGGTGGATTGCTCACATATGGACGTGCGATTTCGTATTAGAAAATTGATAAGAATTGGGCCGATGGGTTAAGCCGCGTGGAGTGGGGGTCAATAGATGAGGAATCCCTTGAGGAGGCGCCCTTCGTCGGCGAGTTCCTTATGGAAGACAACGATGGAGGGTTACCTCATCCTCCTTGTTATACGGCTTCGGCCATGGCGACCAGTAGAAAATGTTACTGGGGAGAAAAGGAAGATCCCTACCTTCACTACCTCCTGACTCAAGAGGTTGAGTAGGAAGGGTGGTCTAGGATGCTCGAACAAGTCGCTGTTGCAACTCATGAGCTAGCTGAGAGTTCAAGAATGGTTGAACGTCGATTGAAAGAGATAAAAAATGGGTTAGAAAACCAGGAGCAAAGTAAGGATGTTGACGAAAGAATTAGGAAGGAAGAATATGATGGAAAATAAAAGAGGATCGGTATAGTAATGAACAATAATCAGTTGGACGAGTTCTATAATGAGAGGACAAGAAGGACCTTTACGCTACGTAGGGGTCACATTTTTGTAGATGCTAAGGAAGGACTGTCACCGCTAAGAGTGGTGTATAGTAAGGAAAGACAACTAGAGGTGATCGCTGAAATGCATGAGGGTTTAGCAGGGGGTCATAGGGTTGCTGATGCTACATACTATAAAGTATCCTGACTTTGTCATTGGATGGTCTAAAGGATATGGTTATGAGATATTGTAAGTCATGTGAAGCCTGTCAGAAAATGTCATCTATGAGATTGATTCAACCCTTATACCCCACTGTTCACCTTGATCTAATTACTATGCCACCTTGTAAGGATGAAATTAAATATGTATTAAATATGAGAGATAATATGTCTGGTTATGTTGAAGTCAAAGTCATGTGAAGACGTAAGAAAACCACAAAAGCAGTGACAGATTCAATCGAGGAAATCTACCTAAGGTACCCCTTCATACGTGAGTTCGTGGCTGATTAGGGATTAAAATTCAAGAACGAGATGATCAGAAAGCTTATGTTCAGACTTGGTGTCAGGGTCAGATTTGTGACATCTTATCATCCTCGCGCTAATGCACCAGTTGCGAGAGGTCACATGACACTGAAGGATGCTATATCAAAATGGTGTCAAGGTGACTCTAAGAATTGACCATTTTTATTGAGAGCGGTTGTCTATGCTGACAATGTGACTGTCAAACGGACTACGGGTTATGCACCTATTACAGTCTGGTACGACCGGTATGCTACTTCTCCCATTGAGAACCTGTTTAAGACTTGGACCCATGACACACAGAGAGAGTCATACTCCATAAAGGAGTTGCTGAGACTGAGGATCGGGCAAATCAAGGACGTGGATGAGGTCATAATTGAGGCTACGAAGAGGATGCTCGACAACAGGTTATCATATCAGACACGATGGAACAACAAGAGGTACATCAGGAAGGAACAACTTCACATCGGAGATATTGTATTTTTGCATGATACATCTCTCTAGATACAGTGAACCAAAAGATTAGAGGTCAGGTGGATAAGACTATGCAGGATCATCAGAGAAGTGTAAGGCAAGGCTCATGAGCTAACAGAGATAAATGGCACGAAATCCCATAGTATAGTATCTGGTTTCCGACTCCGAAAATTCATACTAAGAGATGCAGATTTGATTCCGATTTCGGGCAGAATGCTGAGGCGAGGTCAGTGAGCCGTCTAGCTTCAGCCTCGACACGTCGGGTCGTGGCCAGTGTGCCCTTAACGTCAGCTGGAACGTGGTCAGTGTGCCGCCAACCGCGGGGTCATTATGTGTTGGGACGTGGCCAATATGCCGCCAACTATCGATGATGATTATGTGTTGGGACGTGTCAGTATGTCGTCAGCTATCGATGCTGATTATGTGTTGGGACGTGCACAGTATGCCGCCAACTATCGATGATGATTATGTGTTGAGACGTGGTCAGTATGCCGCCAACTATCGATGATGATTATGTGTTAGACGTGGTCAGTGTGTATCCAACTACGGATGATGATTATGTGGAAGGACGTTGCCAGTGTGCCGCCAACTATGGATAATGATTATGTGTTGGGACGTGGCCCATGTGCCGCGAGCTGCAGCCGACAGTCGGCTTGATATGATTATGGATGGTTATAGTATGATTTTGGAGGCCGAAGCTGGATACGAGCAGTGCATGATGGCTCGACTCTCAGTGGTGGACTCATGTGTCAGTCGGACCCAGATTGGCCCCAATTTTGTATAACTGTGAGTTAATTTTTTTAATTTCAGGTCATTGCATTGTATCTGGCTTGTCACATGTCGAGTCTTGGGGATATGCCTGAGGGATTGGGAGCCAAATTATAGGATTTCAGTTCGTGCATCCAAATGGACTTTATTGGTCTGAATGACATTGTGAAATGAATGGTTGTGGGATAAAGTGATAATTTGTTTTCTTCCTCTCATAAGTCAGCACTCAATTGATGGGCCAACCTTTTCGTACGATTGCGTAAGGAGGATTGTCTAGCATCATCTGACACAAGTTGATTGTTTATCCCTGAAATACGGTGGTACTTGATCCAGTGAAGTGTTCTAGTGGCAAGGGACTCGACACCGCAGGGATGGGGTTCCTCTCCAGATGGGCTTTTGCGGTTAGGCACTGCCGAGCTCTGAAGGGATAGCTAGTCAGTCATGTATCATAGTCGATTGAGTGATCTGTCCGACCTTGTGGTCGGGGTGAAAATCACTTACCATCGCAGTGGATTGGAGCTTGCTGCATTCTTCATAATGGAAGGGGTGTTCCCTCTGCAGCCGCCGGGTTCTTGCAATGGTTCACCGGCGAGAATGTAACCACAGTGGCATCCGCTGCGGTGTCAACACTTATGTCCTTCACGAAGAGGCAAATAGTTTCGATGCGCTTCTTGAGCAAGATATGATTCCCTGAAGCAAGATCTTACAGGTTTCGAGGCTAGCTGGGTTGGCGGGGCGTCCGAGCCATCGTGGCTGATAGCTTCGAGCCCTCGGGTGGTTAGCCGTTCCCGGGTCGTTGCGTGGCGATCTGGTCTGCCTGCTAGAAAGGAAGGAGGCATCATGAGTCTCTCCCAGTAAAAATCCGACATTTGGCTAATCAAGGTGATAGACTCCTACTATCACTCTGATCGGGGTGTCTCTCGGGAGCCGTGTCTCCAGAGGTATTCCCTTGCCATCGGGCCAACCCAGGTATCCACAGCCCAGCTGACAACAAAGCCTTTATAGCCTCCTAGCCCACTGTTGCTAAGCTTACTTGTGGACTCGCTCTGCCTGACCAGCCTGGTCTGGTCGGGTGTTGGTTGGCTCCCCGCACGAGAAACAAGAGTCGGACGTTAGTTAAGAAGTCAAGCGAGTAAACGGAAGCTTTGATGTCGACTAATGAGCTTCCGAGCCATGAGTCTGCACTCATCAGAGTGAGGGCTTTATGAAGGGGTGTGCTACTCCCCGTGAGTTGTTCTGAGCAAGGGCTGAGAGGGTGGTCGGACTGCCATGACTGGGAATCAGGACTGACTTTGCTCTACTTGCCGGGTTGAGTCAGCGGAGGAGCCTACCAACGCAAGCGGGGGCACTCTTAGAATGTCGAAAGGTAAAACTCTGAGGGTGAATGAGGAAGGAGTGTTAACAAGGGCCTTTAGGGGAGACCCTTTTTTCATCTTTTTTTTTTGCATGACTTGACATCTGTTTTGCAGGTACCCTATAGCCAGACGAAGGCAACGAGGTTTGGTATGACCCGACAAGGGAACGACACAAGCCGACACACAAAGAGAAAGGGGTTTGGTATGTTCCCCCCTTATGAGGCAACCTTCAGTCCAGATGACCCGGATGATCTTGAGTTCGATGATTGGTCCCATATCGACCCGTGGCTGAACTATGACTGGGATGCTGACGAGTGTTCTGTTGTACTGATGGGCTGCATGGATGAGATGGACCAACTCGATGATGATGAGAGGCGTAGGACGGACTGAGATTCAGACTGCGAGGCCAAACTTAATGAGGGTTTTGATATGGGATTGAGACTGATTCAATGATGCAAGGAAATGGGATTGGTATTGTGATTTGAGTCTGTGATGAGATGACACTTGGGGGCAGTGGTCACACCATGCAAGATTTACGAGACTGATCGTTTTTAGATTTAATGGTGGTTTGGACCAGAGGTCCATGCTTTATTGATTAAGCACTCGAGCCCTCACGGATGAGCACCTTCGTAATTGGGCATATATTTTACATAATGCCTCTTTATATCAGATAGCATACAAGGCCGCATAGCTGAAGTTGACATATGAAGAACAGTGCAAGCATAATGCACAAGTGGTGGTCAGGCGACGCAGTTTGATGAATGACGGGCGGATCTGGCACACGTGGCAACAGCGGTGGCGCAGGATGAGGTGGCTTTGGTAGGACGACGAGCTGGTGAGGATGAGGTTGAGTTGAGGAAGAAGGAGGATATGGTGAAGGGCATGATCTTGAGGGCGCCTCAAAACGAGGAGGCGGGACACGATAATGCTGCTCATATTTATATGCATAATATGCCATCTTCCCTGGCGATGGCGTGCACTCATTCCAGTTCTCTAGACGATGGCGTAGCCTTACCCCTTCCCATCTCTCCTCCTCCTCTCCTTCCTTTTCCTCCTCTGACCTTTCCCTCTCACGAGTCAGGTCGATTGGCCGATCAACTGCTCTCCCCTGACGGGCACCTTTCCCTCAAACAGCACCCGACCCGCGTGTGTTTGCAAGTCACTGAGCGATGATAGCACAAGTGCTGCGAGGGTGCAAGCAAGCAGAGAACAACGATGGCAACAATACAAGCGAGAGCACGATATCGTTGCGCACTCGTTTGAGTGGAATTGAAAGCGAATGATAGAAGTAATGGACTTATAGCCTCTTATAGTAGAGGGATCCTGGCGAGGACGTCAGTAATGGGGTTTGGTATGGTTGTCGGAGGCCAACGCGGCTCGTCAACGTGTAGTTGACTCGTCGCGGTCAGCCTCCTTGTCGTATCAATCTCAAAGGTTGCTTGCGGTCACAATCAACAAAATGTTAACGCACTGGTTGGTCCCCTTGGGTCGAGTCAGCGGACAAGATGGCACGACGGTCCATCCCCATGGAAACTGAATCACGACCTTTGGGTTGAACCGCCGCATCTGCAAGGGCCAAATTAGTAGGGCCCGGTCCAAACGGCACTGAAAACGGAGCAAGGGTTAGTGGAAAAAATACAATTGACCACTTAGGACCGGACCAATATGGCCAAATGACCTTGTCGGGAAAGGTATGGCCTGAAATGGTTAAGGGAATACGAGATTGTGCCCTTATTATGATTAGGAGGGGGGGTTTGATTTACTTTTAGAAAAGGTCGACCCTTCGTATTCCTAGGTCGGGCCAGTCCCAACCCGGTACTAATTTTAGCATAGGTCGTGTTATTTTTATAGCAAGCCCGTGCTATTTTTAGCACAGGCATTGCTATTTGTAGCGCAGGCCGGTGCTATTTTTAGCACAGGTCGGTGCTATTTTTAGCGCAAGCCCGTGCTATTTTTCGCATGGGCCTTCGTATTCCAAGGTCGGGACTGTCCCAGTCCGACGCTATTTTTAGCGCAGGCCTGTGCTATTTTTAGCACGGGACCGACTGTTCGTGTTCCAAAGTCGGGCCTGTCCCAATCCCTCACTAATTTTAGCGCAGAGCTGTGCTTATTTTAGCACAAGCCTGTGCTATTTTTTTCCCTTGGATTGCTGCACTTGGGCCCGACCACCTGGTGTCTTCACCATAAAAGAGAGGTCGTACCACTCAAGATGAGAGAAGACAACACATGCAGGAATCCAGCAAAGCCAGTGCGACATCTAAGAGAAGCCAAGACTAGAGCAAGGAGCGAGCAAGGGAGAGCGAGATGAGTAAGGACCAAGTGGAAAGGAGATAAGGGAGGAGAGCTGCAACATCGGGGCCATAAGGTCAGGCTTTTCTAGCTAAGACCGTAGCCCCATCTCGTGCCTCCTCTCCTCTTCCTTTTGTTTCCTCTCTTTCTCTCACTCTCTCTTCCCGACTCACTGTATCTCTTTCGAACTATCCTGACTGCCCACCTTGGGCGCATTGTGCTCGCTTTATTTTGCTGCCCGCACCAAGTCTAGTTTCCGCGCACCGACTTCTAGTCGTGTGTGTCTGGCTCTTAATATGCGTGTCGGGGACCAACCCGTTATGAGCAACGTGTGCCTAAGTCCAAGATGCGGAGTTGAGCTACCCTATCAAACCTGAGACCGCAGGCTGCTGTTGGAGTGTATGGCCCCCCTTAGCACCCCTTGGCTGAATGGGAACAACGCACCCTCAACCGATGCGCCCTTACATTCGCTGCTGCTTTTGCCGTTGTGCGCCACACACACGTCATTTCGGATATGACAAGAGTTGTTGTGCGCCCACACGCACTTCATTGCCATTTCAGATCTGAGAAAAGTTGTTGTGTTTGATCTGACGAGAGTTGCTTCATGCCATTTCGGATCTTACGAGAGTTGTTGTGCAGTCACGCGCACTTCATTGTCATTTCAGATCTGAGAAAAGTTATTGTTTTGATCTAACGAGAGTTGCTTCATGCCATTTCGGATTTGACGAGAGGTAATTTGCACCCACGCACACTTCATTGCCATTTCAGATATGAGAAAAGTTGTTGTTTTGATCTGACCAGAGTTGCTTCACTGCTATTTCCGATCTGACGAGACCTGTTATGAGCTCACGCACACTTCATGGCCATATTCGATTTGAGAAAAGTTGCTGATGTTGTGCGCCCACATGCACTTCATTGCCATTTTGGATTTGACAAGAGTTGTTGTGCGCCCACACACACTTCACTGCCATTTCGGATCTGTGAAGAATTATTGTGCGCCCATGGCCCCACACGCACTCCATTGCCATTTCAGATCTGAGGAAAGTTGTTGTGCGCCCATGTGCAATCGATTGCCATTTTGATCTGACGAGATTTGTTGTGCGCCCACGTGCACTTCATTGCCATTTCGAACTTGAGAAGAGTTATTGTGTGCCCACGAGCACTCCATTGCTATTTCGGATCTGTGGGAAGTTGCTCATGCACATTTTATTACCACGCGAGTTCCTGAGGAACATTGCTGATCGTACCATCGTGCACGTGTGCACATTCCATATCATTCAGATTTGTGGACGATGTTGACCTTTAGTCTGTGCGTCAGTGCGCGTTCCATTAAGGGCATTTGCTGATTTGAACAGTGCGCCACTGTGCATTCCGATCAAGGACATTTGGTGATTTGAGACAGTGCGCCAATTCGCATTCCATCAAGGGCGTTTGCTGATTTGAATGTTTTGTTTGTGTGTCAGTGTGGATTCCATCAAGGTCTTTTGCAGAATTAAGATTGTGTGCTAGTGCGCATTCCATCAAGGATTTTTGCATATCTTGAGACTGTGTCCCTGTGCTATGCACACTATCGGATTTGACACGAAGCACCAATGTGCACTTTACCGATATTACCAATATTTGATATGAGTGCCCATGCCAAGTGTCACTTATTTAGCGAGCGTCCAGGCCCAGTTTTGGTGTTTTAGTGCACGCCTATGCTCGGTGCCGCTATTTGCGTGTGCGGCCATGCGCGCCCAAGCTTAGTGCAGTTATTTGAGTGCATGCCCATGCTCGCCCATGCTCTGTATGACTATTTGAGTGTGCGCCTATGCGTGCCCAGACCCGATATTACTATATGAGTGTTTGCCCATGTGCGCCCGAGCTCGACATGGCTATTTGAGTGCGCGCCCATGCGTGCCCAAGCTCGGTACTACTATTTGAGTGCGCGCCCATGCTAGGCATTGCTGCCCCAGTGCGCCCCCATGCTTAGAAGTGTTGATTTAGTGCGCACCCAGACCCGACATGTCCTGGTGCGCGCCTTGGCTAAGCATTGTTGTTTCAGTGTGCGCCCAAACCTGAACTCGATGTTTTAGCGTGCGCCCACGTTTTGTATTGCAGATTTAATGCTCGCCCGGGCTCAGCAATGATGATCTAGTGTGCGCCCATGCTAGGTGTTGTTGATATGATGCATGCCTTGACTTGAGAGTGCAGGGCCTGTTGAGAAGAATGACCCTAGAGCGAGCGCCATACCAATATGATCAAGTTGGAACTGAGTGCTTTATGGGATTCACACTTGAGAGCCAATAATAAAATGTTTTGGCATCCCATCCCGCTGATTTAATCCCTTGTTGATCAGTCCCTGCGCAGGCAGTAATTGCAGTTCAGTCCTTACGCAAACGGTAATTGTTGTTTAATCCTTATGCAAACGATATTTTTCCTGCACAGGTGATATTTGCGGTTCAGTCCCAGCACAAATAATTTTTGCGTAGTCTAGCCCAGTGTATACGACATTTTATGATGGGTCCCTGTGTATGCGATGCCTTGCTGATCAATCCTCATATTTTGACCCACTTGCTGCGGAGACACATTCATAGTATTGGTTACATTGAGTTGCTGCTACTGTTCAGCCGAGTACTTTCAGGCGGGCCCATCCTTTGAGATTAATGCTATTCAGTCGGGCCCATTCAGGTGGGCCTATATCGAGTTGCAGTTTGCTGAGTCAGCCGGGCCCGTTAAGGCGCCTATATTGAGTTGCTTTTTGTTGATTCAGCAGGGCCCATTCAGGCCGGCCCCTACATTGAGTTGCAGTTTGCTGATCAGTCAGGCCCATTCAGACGAGCCCCTACATTGAGTTGTTGTTCGCTGTCCAGCCAGGCCCATTCAGGTGGGCCTTTTTCACTAAGTTGTTGATTGCTGTTCAGTCGGGTCCAAGTATTGGAGGGAGCATTACACTCGCAGGGGTGCAGCCATTGTCCAAGCTGGCCCGTCATCGTGAGATAGCCCCTACGTGGGGCAAACTAGTTGAGAAAGTTTGCTACCGACATGTGGGGCATCTGACCTTCGTCATCAGGGCCAATACGTCTCCTACCTCAAGACACACGCTGGTGATTACCTACTCGGTAAAGGGGGCAGGGAAGGATGGAGTGAAGGGTACCACTTACGATAGGATCGCATACTACATATTTCACAGGGAGAGCTATTGGAGGGATAACTGGCTGCATGTGGTGTTCCCTCACGTACCTTCAGCGCTCGGGGGTGTACTCTTTGACTTTGATGGGTGTAATCCCAAACCCCTCAGCGAAGCACGCAGTAAGGGGAAGAAACTGAAGGACGACGGATCATGAGGGACATAGCCAGGTATGGGATCCCAATCACTACTTGCGTGCAACGGTCAGAGACAAATGAGTCTGCCCTTGACCCTTGTAGCGTGAGCGACGTCGATCTCGACGACTGCTTCAACTGGGACACTCATAGGGACCGAGTCTGTTAGTGGTAGCTGAGCGTTGAAGACCGGTAAGCAGCGGCGACGGAAAGCGACATTGAGGAGGATTGCACATCTTCTAGCATGGTATCTGCTCGAGGGTGATTAACTTGTATATGTCAGGCGAGCCTAAGGCCGAGTCGATTGTCGGACCCCCAAGGGGGGAAAATCCAGTCCCATACCTTGGAGATGGCCACAACCATTTGCTCCGGGCAAATTTTGCTATGTAGGTTTTTCAAAAGCCCCTTTATGGGGAGCATTTTCTGGACGTTTCGTACGTCTACATCGACAGGAGAGGACGGATCGAGATATTGATCGGAGCTATGAGCGATATTATCCTTAGGAGGAGCTTCACCTTAGGAGTGTTGCAGATGAGGAGATGCCTAGATGCATGACATATATCAGCAAGATCGATCCTGCAGCACAGCTGGATATCAGCTATGTTGTCCGAGAGTCGATAGCAACCAGGGTTCTTAATGATGAGGAGAACCAACGTGTGCCTGATATGGAGTCTTGGACAATAGGGCCTACTCACGAGGGGTTACCACTTATCATTATCGATTGAGACTCTCTCCTTCTAGTCAAAGTGATGTATTATGATATTACTATGATTTATGAGTGACAACGACCCTCCAATGGCTGCTCCCTGCATACTCTATGTATTACTCTTCAGTCTTGTGTCTTTCGTCATGCTCTTGCAAAGTCTAGTTTCTGGCCTTCTTGTTCTTTCAGTGCCACTTGTTCTATGATGCATGTAATATATCATTTCCTCTTTACATTACACAGGGTACACTCAAGGCTACTTGAAGGACTCCTGGATAATAGGGACTCTGGTGACCTCGAATCTAACCTTTATACGGGGTCAGGTGCAAGCGATAAAACCGAACGCCTCACTCTAGGTCGTGTGGCCGCTGGTAGGAAGGATATTCCTGACTATTTGACTGTATGACTACGTGTGACAAAAGTTGTTTCTAAATGCATCTTTATTTAATTTCCTTTATACTTACCAAAATTATGTGTGACAGTCTGCCAGTCCACCAACCCACTGCACTCAGCTCGGGGAGGGACATCGAACCTGACCGTGGAAGCGGTGGGGGCGCGGCAACGTGTCCACACGTCACGGTCTTTTCGATCGGAACCTCACCGTACCTTGAAGGTATATCGCAGTGAACGACGATGGAGCAACGCACTCGCAGAGAAGACGACGCTGGCACAACGAAGCTGACGTCGTGCAAGAAAGTGTGCGGGGAATCACAAAGCAACAGGGTAGCGCTAATGACGCGAAAGATTTTGCCTGCAGCTCTCGTCCTGGTCCGCAAGGTGACGTTCGTCTTGTAAGCCCTTTACCCTGGCAAAGCCCGACCATGTGATGCACACATGAAACGGTCCGACCAGGCCACATTTCAACCTTTTTTTTTTCGGGTGCATTAGGGCCCCTTCACGAGTGGCGAAAACGGTCTGCATGCGCATCATGACGTTCTCAAGCGATACGCGCAGTTGTAGCCTGTCCGTTCGATTCGAAAATTGAATGGCTCGTCAAGGCCTCGCCTTCGGTTTTTTTCACAACTGGTGAATTTCACACCCTCTCCCCCCCCCCTTTCCTGCTGCGAAAAAGGCCGCCTAGCGTGTGGCGAAAAATTGCCCGCGTGCACGTTCTGAGGTGCCGGTTCCAGTTTCGGATTGTGAATCATACCGCCACACCACGACCCAAATACGCTGAACAACTGGCGTGGATGGAATCCGGCGGCATCACGACTGTCACGACCGCAGGCCTGCATGCGCGACGAGGGCCCGATTTCGATCTTCGAAAAGGCCTTCTAGTCCGAGCGGAGGGCCCATTGCAAATCGGAGGTGTACAAGCCTGCAAATCAAAGTCGACCCCCCCAATGCTCATTTTGCCTTTTCTCATTTCGTTGGGGAGATGCTGTCCGACAGACCACCCGTAGTTTCTCTATCGTCAACATCAGCACCCGTCACTCGCGGTGATTGACGCCATCGATATCTCAAGTGCCCTGGACAACCTCAACGCCATCGCCGTAGCTCTTCTTAAAACCAGGACACACGTCCTTTGTTGTGGTCACAAGCACTGCATATAACCTCACGCCACACACCCACCCCTACTTGCATCTTCTAGTACCTTTTGCGTCTTGATCTTCGGTGCTCCACGTCATCTCTCACTGTGAAACCGCGCGTTCATTGAACGCGGGTTTTCCGTTCAGAAATTGAACGGAATGCACGCGCGTTCAATGAACGGGACCGAACGCGGAGTTCAATTTCGCGAGGGGAAAAAAAAAAAAAAAAAAAAAACCCTCAAAAGATTTCGAAAAAACAAATATGTTATGAAGAAAAATAAAATAAACAACATTTGCCTGAACATTACATCTAAATTCGTTACCTAATTGGAAAACAAAATAAAAAACAGAAAATAAAAAAAAAGTAAAAAAAGAATTGAAATTAGTGAGCGAACACGATTTGACACCGCCATTTTTGGCGATTTTTCATTTTTTTTGCCTTAGCAAAATGACTCCGAAATTGAGAGGCATGTACCTCACATCATACAGAACTCGTAAAAAAAAATCAGAAAAAAAAAGTTATTTTTAGGCATTAAAATAATTTTGTTTAAAAAAATAAAAAAATAATTGAACGCTGTTCAATTTTGAACGCGAACGCGCAATCCGCGTTCAAACGCACATTTGGACACGAAAGCGCGTTCACGGCGTTCAAACGGTTTTTCGACGGCCTGTTGACCGGCTTGCCTTGCATGCAAGTAGCTCGTTCAACGCAAACATTTCGCCGCCACAGTCATCACGTGATGTCACTGCCACTGCGCTTTCCACGAGAATCTTTTGGGTGCACATGTTCCGTCCTCCTGACAAGATCTTCATCGTGGTGAGTGTAAACGCAAATAGGGATCGTGAATGGAACAAAAGAATTGGACGACGAATGTGACATTCACGTTGGCGATGAGTTCTGTATGCGCGTGTGAACACCAGCGTGGGTGTGCACGTGCGTGTGTGTGTGTGTGTGTGTGTGTTTGTGTGTGCTTGTGCATTTGAAAGAGTGTGTGTGTGGTGGGACATGTGTATTTGCCTGTTCGTTCGTTTTCATGTGTGTGTTTGGGTGTGCACACGTGTGCACGTTTGTAAATGTATAAATGTGTGTCTGCAAGTCGTAATGAGCCAGGCGTTCGATCATTGGACAGTTCCATCATTCGATTATGTCGCAACCCGTTTTCGCTAGCAAAAACTCCAGTGAATAATGAATCGCGCATCCAATCAATCAATCGCTCAATCAACAAATCGTTTCATTGATCCCGATCTATTGATTGATCGACTGAACCCCATACAAGTTGTCTTTCGATCGAACGAAGAAAGATTTGTCGACCAAACCGAACGAATGAACTGATCGAATGATTGAATATTTCATTCGATAGAGTTGACAAACACTCGTTCAACCTTCCAATCAACAATTCAATCACTTGTGTTTGCTGGTGTGTGCTCGTGTGTTTGGTCATGTGTGTGTGTGCATGTTAATTCGACTCAATCAATATTCAATCTTCGAATCAAACGGGACCATCCTGGTTGTGTGTATGTGTGTGTGGGCATGTGTGCGCATGTGTGCGTGTGTGTTTGGTTATTATACAACCAAACGTTTGATCAGACGAGTGATCCTTGAAACAGTTCGCCCGGCCAATCAATCAGTCGATGGATCAACAGATCGTTCCCGATCTGTTGATTGATCGACTAATTGATTATTGTTCATGTTGTTAGGTGTATGCGCGTGTGTTTGTTCATGTTTGTCTGCGCTTATCGATTTAGTCGAATGAATTATTTGATCGACCTATCATTCTCTTCATTCGGTATGATCAAGAGCGTTTGTGGAACAAACCAATCAACGGACCATACCGTGCCACCAAACAAACGGACAATCCATCCAATGTATCAGACGGACGATCCTTGAGTCGGTTCGTTGGACACATCATTATAGCAAGCAAGCGATTGATCTATTAGTGGCTTCCCGTCCAATCAATCAGTCGATTGATCAACAGATTGTTCCCGATATATTGATTGATTGATTGACTGATTGTCGTTATGTTTGCAGGCGTGTGCGCGCGTGTTTATTCATGTATGTATGTGTATGTGTGTGTGTGTGCGAGTGTGTGCATAAGCTTGCGTATGTTTGTAGTTACTATCGAACCAAACGTTTGATCCTCAAGTCGGTTTGATCGACAGATCGTTGCTACGATCCAGCGATCAATCAATCAATGGATCGCCCATCCAATCACTCAACGGATTGAGCAACAAATCAGTCTCGGTCTGTTGATTGATCGATTGTTTGATTGTCGAGCGATTCGTTGATTGATCGAGTAATAGATGGTGGAAAAGATCTGTCGCCCAAACTTAGGGAGTGGACTTATCGACGGAAACTCATTCGGTCGTTCATTAGAGAGACCATTTGTGTTCGTATGTTTGTGCGCCCGTGCGTGGTGAAGCGAGAAACGGTCGCAGGTGTCAGACAATTTCTCACAGGATCATCTTTGTGCAAGATGTTTCCTGATAGACCGATGAACAACATTGGCCATCGGGTTACATCGAACCTTGTTCATCAATGAAGCTATCACTATTACAGTTCGTCGGGATCTCTCTCTCTCTCTCTCTCTCTCTCTCTCTCTCTCTCTCTCTCCCACTTTCTCTCTCTCTCAACAAAAGAAGTTCGGATGTTGGCGGACTTGGTAAAATTTCGGGCAAAAATACTTTAGCAGTTGTCCCTTCTCGCCAATATTTGAAATTCGGATGCCAGCGAACCTCGTGTTTTCACCTATCCTCCGTTGTGACGGAGGTATTCCTGGTGCCGCATGGAATGGGAAAACACTATAAGTTTGTCGGCATCCTGAACTTCACATATTGTCCAAATGGGGGGACTGAAAAAGTTCAGCGACATCCGAACTTCAAATATTGGCTAAATCTGCTGCTGGATTTTACATATAGGCGAAGAAGGACAACAGAAGAAGTTCGGATGACAACGGACTTGGCAATATGATGGGCAAATATACTTCATCAATTGTCCTTTCTCTCCAATATTTGAAGTTCGGATACCAGCGAACTTCGTGTTTTCACCTATCTTCCGCTGTAACAGGGGGAGTTTGAGGTCTTTCTGGTGCCGCATGGGATGGGAGAACATTACAAGTTCGCCGACATCTGAACTTCACGAATTGACGGTATTGTTCAAACGGTTCGCCAAAACTGTTGTCGAACTTCACATACTGGCGAAGAAGGACAACAGAAGAAGTTCGGATGAAAGTGGACTTGGCGATATTCCGGGACAATAAACTTCGATAGTTGTCCTTTCTCGCCAACATTTGAAATTCGGATGCGGACGAACTTCGTATTATCACCCATACTCCGCTGTCACTCAGGTCTTCTTGGTGCCGCATGGGATGGGAAAACACTAGAAGTTCGCCAACATCCAAATTTCATGTAGCGTGGGGGTACCGAAGAAGTTCGGCGGCATCAGAACTTCAAATAGTGGCCAAATCTGCTGCCGAACTTCACATATTGGTGAAGAAGAACAACAGAAGAAGGTCGGATGCTGCCGGACTTGGCAGACTACACCTAGTGTCCAAACGGGGGGGACTGAAGAATTATGACGGTCGCCACACTTCAAATATTGGTCGAATCTACCACCGGACTTCATTGATGGCCTTATCGTTTTGACCAGAAAAAGTTCCGACAACCGGGTACTTTAAAGCTCTACTCCTCCACCATGAGAGAAAAAATTCGCATGTCAAGGAGAGTTGTTCCAGCAAGAGTCGAAGTTCGCTCGGATCCGAACTTCGTTCATTGTGGAAAGGGTCGTGTGGTCCACTATTGTTATCAACACGGGTCAGATCTTTGTGGAACACTGGAGAAAACTCTAGTGCAATGAGGAAAAGGATGACTGGGGTTTAAGAGTCCTCTCTAGTTTTCAGAAAGATGGGAGCGTTGTTGGTACCAAAAGTGAACCATGAGACCAGTCCTAGAATGTTCGAAATTCGGATCCCGACAAACTTCAAATATTATCCGTTCCCGGCGTTCCGTCTATTTTGAAGACCACATCCCACACCTATCGAAGTTCATCGGGATCAGTGCATATCGCATCGCAGCAACATGCTTGGATGCACCCGCGGACAGAGAAGACCCCAATCACCGCAGACAATGGATGGATACACTACGTTCATCTATTTCCGAACCTCACATGTTGGCAAGAAAGGACGATTGAACAAGTGCGGATGTTAGTGGACTCCGATAAATCTAGGGTGAAAAAACTTCTTGAGTTATCATTTTCCACGAATATGTGAAGTCCGGATACCGGCGAACTCCATATATTCACCCATCTTCCACCGTCACTGGGTCTTCCAGGTGCCACATTGGAGTTGTGAATGCTCGTAGTTCGTCGACATCCGAACTTCACGTTGTGTCAAAATGGGGGGACTGAAAATGTTCGTCGGTATCCAAACATGTCACATTGTCCATATCGACCGTCGAACTCCGTTGGTTGAGTACACGGATTGACCAGAAGAAGGTTGAATACCTCCAAGTTTTAACGCTAGGCTCCTTTGGTGCGAGACAACAAGTCTTCATGTCAAGGAACCCCATTCCCGCAACAATTGAAGTTCAATGGAATCCGAACTTTGAACAATGTGGGCAGGGTCGTGTGGTTCACTGTCGGTGTTGAGACCCATTCCTTCTTCGCAGAACACGAGAGACAACTCCGAGTCAGGTCCGAAATCTTGGGGACTTGGAGTTCCCTCCCGTTTTCTGCAAAGATTGTTGCCTTGTTGGTAGTGACAACAAACCACACAACCCTTCCCGCAATGTTCGAAGTTCGGATGTCGGAGGACTTCCAATATTGTCCGTACTATGCGATCGATGCCAGTGTCACCCGCAAGAAATAGTCGGATGATAGGTAATCCCTCCACAAAGATTGTTCGCAGTTGGGTGTTAGAAGACCTTTGTATGCGAAGTTCGTCGTGATCCGGACTACAAACATAGTCCACATGTTGTGCTATGAAAAAGATGCAATGATAACATCGCGTGCGGTTCTAGATTCACCACCGTGGTCATGATGTCTTGGCAGGGCCTGCGTTGTGGTTTGTCGGTGAGTGAACTGTTGCTGCTGAGATTTGCCCAATCCTGACCTTGTTGTCGGACCAAATACCCTTACAAATGTATTTGGCCATGCTTTTGTAGTCAATAGAACGACGACATCGACTACCAAGACGGGGCCGGTGTGAAATGAAAACGTGTGCATGCTTTAGCACGACACTTGAAAACGATTTCCTTGATGATTGAGGCCGGGGCAAATCGGTGAGGAAATTTCATTAATATGCATGCGCGTTGTCGCGAGCGGCGGTCCTGCGCCCTGATGGAGAGCGTTGAACCTCACGGTCGTGTCACGCAGGATGTTTTGTCTGAAAAAGAACCAATCACCACTCCAACCGTGCGCGTGTGGTATACCTCTCACGACGCCCTGCGACAGGTCAGGACGTCGCCAGGTACAACTTACCTCTACCCAAGGGGCTGTCACCACCCTTAGGTAAGCGTATCCCTGCTGAGCTACCGGCCCACATGCGAAGGCTTTTACATGCCTTTGTAGAGGTAGGTCGGCCGAGGGCGTTTTCTCGATCGCTGTAGCACAAAATGAGGTACGCGCGGTAAGACGCCTAGGACTGACCCGTCAGATATTCAGGTCGAACTTTGAGATGGTCGTCTACTTCCGCCTGTGTTCCCAAAATACATTATCCTTCTGACCACTATGTTCAATGTATCAAAACAAACCTTGTCACTACCAAAGATATTCTATTCTACTCAACGTATGATTGATCATCAGATAATATAGAACTTATATAAGACTTGATTATGAATATCGAGGTATTACCGCTGGGAACCCTTCCAACTTTTACAAGAGCTGAGTGTCAAAGACTCTTCAACAGATCAGGTCCAGTTCAATCCAAACCCACGAACAGAACACACTTGTACAGAATAATGCAAAGACAATCAACATGTCATGCACTAACGGCGTCAACCATAAATCCATACCTCAGACATTGTCCCTCACTTCCCAAACCATGTATGACAGCTCTATCTTTCTCGAGACCTAAGCCCAACCCCCTCACATTTCTTCAAAGGACCCTTGAGAGTGACCGGGACCATTTAGGCAATGACCACAGGTGACAGTTTTGTTGACCACAGGGTTTGACTTTAGATGTGGGTATCAAGTCAAAGAGGGAAAAGTTGAATCGGCAACGACCGACCTGTTATCGAGTGATAACAGAAAATTGAGTCTTTTATGTATGACTTCTCCTTCAATTGTAGTAGGCCAAAGCAAAAACCTGCACACACACAGATCAACAAGGATTCAACATCCCCACTCAATTTCCCA
The DNA here is from genome assembly GCA_003427395.1 of Chara braunii. Taxonomy (NCBI): domain Eukaryota; kingdom Viridiplantae; phylum Streptophyta; class Charophyceae; order Charales; family Characeae; genus Chara; species Chara braunii. The sequence continues at coordinate 164,212 of BFEA01000022.1, forward strand.
CTTATTGATATTTAAGGGTCAAGCTCTTAGATCTGGTTTGTGAGTTATTCTCAGTACTCGCATTTTCTTTCTTGCGGATAAGCACACCCTCTGGTGCTTATGCGGTAGTCTCGCCGAGATCAACTCAAGCCGGTTGCAGTTTCTCCCTTAGGAGTCTATCAAAGAACTAAGGTTACGCGGAGCTTTGTCTTTTCCAACCCTTTTCCCTGCGGTATTCGCTTTCTTTCTAGTTCCTTTTAAAGCACCTTTGGAGTCGCTCCCGATGGAGCATTTCCTTTTTCCCTTTTTCTTCTTCTTGTCCTAACATACGCAAGTAGTGGGCTGATTCACCCGGAAATCTTCCACTACTTGGTCAATTCCAAACAATCTGTTAGTCTGAAGAGTAGTCGAGTCGCCCCTCAGTCACTCCTCAAAGTACATGCAGTCCTTATGCAATCAAGCAGTTCAAGCAATCTAGTGCAAGCGACAGAATAACTCACCCGGGAGTATCCTTTTATTAGTTAGGCAGGTAGTTAGGAGGTCTATGTTGAATCGTCTCAGCACTTGACCCATCATTCAGAAAACATTCCAGATCCAGATGTCAATACAGAATTCAAGTTAGTAATAGATGGTCTTCACGGAAGCCTCCTATTTCTCCTTGATTTGAGCTCAGTATTATCCTCAAAAGTGTAATAGGATGACCCTACGGAAGTCACCCTATTATTTTCTTAGAGTCAGACGAGTTAGGATTATGTTAGTGGACTCGGACAAACACCAGATCCTCCCTTTGCTAGAGTATCCAATTAGACCCGTTAAGATAGACTCAAGCAAGCAATAGGATGACCCCACGGGAGCCTCCCATTTCCTGCTTCAATGTTAAATAAATAGATTTATATCACCCATTAGTCATACCTGAACAAGTAGTAGGGTTACTCACCCGGGAGTATCCCTCTACTTGTCCAAACAAAATCACCTCACTCCCTTTCCTCAGTTAGTAGATCCCCAAACCAAACAAGTATTAGGATAACCCTCCCGGGATTCATCCTACTACCAATTTGATCCGTAGGAGATCAATCAACACAACTCTTGGCGGAGTTGCCCTGACAGCTCACTTAACTGGCCTATGCATCCTAACTTAACAAAAGGTATGTCGACTCTCACGAGAAGTCGAACAGATCAACCCAAACTTAGGGCTTCGAGTACTCACCCGGGAGTACGCAATTCCTATCCCAGTTTGGTTCGATCGGTGATAGGAGAACCCCACGGGGGCCTCCTGCTACCTTTTGCCTTGGTTAGTCGTTGAAGACACGTACCTTACGAGAGTAGCGGATTAACTTTGCTTTTGTGAATTGTTTGAAGAAATGTACCCCACGGGAGTACCAGATCACTTTGCTTTTGTCAATTGTTTGAAGAAATGTACCCCACGGGAGTACCGGATCACTTTGCTTTTGTCAGTTGTTTGAGGAAATATACCCCACGGGAGTACCGGATCACTTGCTTTTGTCAGATGTCTGAAGTCTTGTACCCCACGGGAGTACCGGATCACTTGCTTTTGTCAGATGTCTGAAGTCATGTACCCCACGGGGGTACCGGATCACTTTGCTAGACCTAGCCTGTAAGGCAATGAGAAAGCTGCACGACAACCTCCCGTCACAAACGTTGAAATCAAGCAGACATTGCATCAATTTGTTACTTTAGATGGACGAATGGCAGGGTAACTTCGCGCGGCGAGTATCCTGTCATCTGTCTCAGTTAGCTCATACAAGCAGTGTGACGACCCCTCGGGAGTCTCCATCACACTGCCTTATGTTTCAGAACCAAGCAGACTAGGTTCCTCTTGGTTTATCCTAGGTTCCTTTCTTCCATCAAGCAGGATTCTTACTTCAATCATACGTTTATTCAATTCTTCCTGGAAGTTTTAATCCTGAAGAAAACAAGAGGATGTATAACATGCATCCATACATGCAGCCCAATAGAGAGTCGTAGTCAGTAAGGGATACGGGAAAGGAATAGGTGACGCGTACCTCATGGTTCCCTGCCTCCGGAGTTCCTCCTGAACTCCGGCAGAGCTCCCGTAAATTGCCGCAATCGCCCTGCTTTGTCAGACTGTCTGAACATCTGTCTTTCACAGAGTAGACTTTTATTTTGATGTAATTTATACCTTATCAGAGAGTTGTAAAAACCAAGGAAATGAGGGGATTAGATTACGGGAGAAATGGAGACGGATGGAGGAGGTAGATGTCGTCACATGGTGCCGATGTCTCGCTCCTCTCCAGTACTCCACCTCTCTTCAAACCTGATCTTCCTCCACTTCCCCTATTGTCAATCAACAAAGAATTACAGACCGATGGTTAATAACAACAACAATCAATATTCTTGGACAAATATGGAGACAAAAAGAAAAACTGAGGGGTTCAGATCAAAGAGAAGGGAGAAGGGAGAAGGGTTGGAGGAAGTAGATGTCGTCATACAGTGACGACTTTTTTCTGCTCTCCAATGTCCCACATCCCCTCCATTTCTGGCCCCATGATGCCTAATGATAGCAGTATCAATCATAAATTAATAACCAACAATAATAATAATAATAATAATAATAATAATAATAATAATAGGATTTTGAGTGATATACAAAACACCAAGTTGTGAGTCTGACGGATGTTATAAGTAAACATGCATGAGTATAGAGTACAAATGCACCGAGTATCTATCCAAATAGAGCAATATAATGAAGTAATGAGCCAATGTTCAGGTCCGTAGGCCATATTGTCCCAAAATCTGGGATCACTCCTTGCTGTCAAGTGCCCGTAGGTTGTGGGGGTTCAGTCAGTTGACCTGTTGTCTGTAGGTCCTAGCGGTTCCTGAGGTTCGTAGCTGTTACGATCCCTAGGATATCAAGGTCGTAGTTGCTACAGTATTGAAGGGCCAAATTCATAGACTTCCGGAAGGTCCGGAAGTAACCCGTCAATCGTTACTTGCGGCACAACAAAAGGAAACGGGCAGGCGTGTAATCTGTCATGTTGAGTCTGCGGGTCCCAGTCCCGATCTCATCAAAGTCCAGTTCGGTAAGGTACCGTATGAGACTATGCATACTCAGAGACCGAAGGAAAGGAGGCAGATCAACGACATACAAAAGTATAAATCGAGAGGCAGTGTCCAGTTATTTATTCATCCCCGCTGAAGCCATGCTGAAGCGCTACCTGTGCGACTGCGTCTGTCTGCCCGCCTGTTCGTATGCATTTGAAGTGAGAACGAAGGCAGGTATGTTTGTAATTATGAACACAAATGATAATAATAATAATAATAATAATAATAATAATAACAATAATAATAATAATAATAACATAAATAATAATAATATTCGAATTCATTAAAAGAATTGAACTGTAGTGGACATCAGAAACCAAGCAGCATTATACATATGGAAACAGACAATCTTGATCCCGTATCAAAAGGCAAGATTGCATCACGAGTTTCATTAACAAAGAATTCAACAAAAGTTTATAAGTGATACTGTCGGAGCAGTCTCTTCATCAAAGAACCAATGTCGACAACCTACCCGGCGTCCAGCGAGCAGACTGCGAAGGACAGATCCTATCTAGACTATCTACAATGCTGTTGGTGACGTCAGCATCTCCCCGAAGTACGGGCAGATCTTGGCCAATGTCGATCGCCTCAGGCACCACGTATGTCTCTCGTCTCACTTACAACCTCGTTTTTCCCCACTCACTCTTTCTCCATCTGTTTCGTTCTCTGTGTGTATGTGTCTCTTTCTCTGTCTCGGTGTCCGTTCGTCTGACTGTCTACCTGTATGTATGTATCAGTGTTTGACTGTTTGTCATGTGTGTCTGTTTATGTCTGAGTCTGTCCTGGTCCGTTCGTTTATCTGTGTTTTGTTTGTTCTGTCCGACTATACCTGTCCTTCCTGAATCTGACCGTCATAACTGCCCGCTTCAGTCTTTGTCTTTTCGCTTATGTATGTGTATGGCTGATTATCTTTGTTTGTCTGTTTGACTGACTGTGTTTGTTTGTCGGTATTTGTCAGTCAGTCTGTCCGTATCCGTCATTCAGTCTCTGTATGTGTGTCTGTGTGTCCGTAGGTCTGTTTTTGTTTGTCTGATTCACGTTTGTCCATCTGTCTGTCGCAGCCTGTCCATATTCGTATGTGTGTCTGGTTGCCCTGTGTCTGTCTGTTTGCCTTTGTCTGTGTCTCGTCTGCCTGTCTGACTGTCTGTCTTTGTTTGTTATGTTTGTCTGTATGTGCAGGTTTGGCATATCTGTCTGCTCTCATTTCTTCCTCTTACTCTCTTTCACACACACACACACACACACACACACACACACACACACACACACACATACTAACACACACACATACATAGTAGTAGTGTAGATTCACTCATTTTTGCGCATTCTATTAATACCAGTACAGTAGTGTACCTTGCCATATTCTAGTGGCAAATTTGTTCGATTTCACCCATCCTATCGACGAGAGTACCGGCAGTCTTGCAGACTCACCTGTTTTCTTTCACTCTCGTTCCGAGGCAGTGTACGATCCTTCACGAGGCGCAGCACACCGAGATCACGACATGGAGATCACAACAAGCACAAGCGCGCATCCCAATGAGTCGGGCAATGATGGATCTGTTCTCATGGTGCCATCGGTGGGTGCACCAGACATCCCACAAATCTCCACTTTCGTATGTGGTAAGCAGCGGGTGCAAGGGCGCGGCTACTCACGCCACGTCTCTCTGCCACTACCAACCGCACACAGATTTCTTCCTTCGTGTGCGTTTGTCTACATGCTCCTCTCTACAATGCACACGATCTGACACAATATGCAACATATGGAGACTACGGCACGGAGGACACGTCAGCCACAAGCGCACCGTCCAACAAGTAGGGCGGTGTCGACTCATCCTCACAATGCCGTCTGGCTGAGCCATCACACACTCGGCAAGCCTCCCTTTTCACATTCGGTAAGTGGCGGGTAACCGGGCGGAACGACCCACAAGTCGGTGCCAACACCTCAAATCTCATGCCCGAGACCTTGCCATCTAACGACTGTAAGGAAGGTAAGCCGTCTTGTCCGCTTCTTAGTTAGGATAATATTGCTATAAAAATCATAAAATAATAATGAAACAGTAACAACAACCACAACAGTAATAATAATAATAATAATAATAATAACGATAATCATGATAATAATAATAATCAGGGTTACCTGACCGAACGTTCGGGGGCCCCCGGGCTGGCCCCTGAACGTTCGGGCGTTTGGGGTCCCGTTCGGGGGCCGAACACCTCCTGGTTCGGCCCCCGCCAAAGATGGGGGTGTCAAAACGTGCTCGCCCACTCACTATTTTTTTTTTTTTACTTTTAACTTTTTGTTTTCGCTTAATTTCGGGGCCTAAAAATTTTTATTATTTTTTGAAAATTATTTAATGACTTATTGATTATGCAAACTAAATATCTATGAATTTTCAGGGCATTTTTCAATGCCAAAAAATAATTAAAAATCGGCAAAGATGGCGGTGTCGAAAAGGTGCTGACACACTCACTCATTTTAATTCTCTTTTTATTTTTTCTTATTTTTATCATATTGTTTATTTTCTGTATT
>BFEA01000022.1:193485-217216 GCA_003427395.1 Chara braunii
GTGTGTGTGTGTGTGTGTGTGTGTGTGTGTGTGTGTGTGAGAGAGAGAGAGAGAGAGAGAGAGAGAGAGAGAGAGAGAAAGAGAGAGGGAGAGAGAAAGCCTCCTCCTCCTCCTCCTGCCGATCTTCTTCGTCGTCCTGCTCCTCGGCCCGTGGTACTGTCTGTCTGTCCAGTACCACAGGTGGAGGAGGAGGGGTAGGAGGAGGAGGAGGAGGAGACAGACAGATAGACAGACATACATTACGACGGGCGGAGGACAGACAAACAGACAGACAGACGGACAGACAGACAGACAGACAAACAGACAGATAGACAGACATGAGGGGAAGGACAGACTGACAGACTGACTAACAGACTGACTGACTGACTGACTGACAGACAGACAAACAGACAGATAGAAAGGAGGGGGAGGACAGACAGACAGACAGACAGACAGTACCACGGGAGGGGTAGGAGGAGGGGTAGGAGGAGGAGGAGGAGACAAACAGACAGACGGATAGACAGACAGACAGACAGACAGACAGTAGGACGGGCGGAGGACAGACAGACAGACAGACAGACAGACAGACAGACAGGAGGGGGAGGACAGACAGGAGGGGGAGGACAGTCAGAAGAGGGAGGACAGACAAACTGACAAACTGACAGACAGAAAGGAGGGGGAGGACAGACAAACAGACAGACAGTACCACGGGAGGGGTAGGAGGAGGGGTAGGAGGAGGAGGACGACGAAGATCACGATCGGGAGGAGGACGAAGATCACGATCGGGAGGAGGAGGAGGAGATATGTGACTAAATAGTGACTGTATATACTGTATATACATTATATATATGTGTAAAAAAAAAAAAAAAAAAAAAACCAACAACGTGTACGCATATGCGGGTTTTTGGGCACGTACACGTACGCACCGCATACGTGTACGTGGTGCTACCCAGGATTATTCTTATTTGAACCCACGTGGTCCTCGACACGAGTCCCTTCATCATCTCAATTTTATTTGGGTCTCCCTTGTCCCCAACAACACCGATTTTCTCCTCTCCTTGTGTCTCAAGTGTGCCAATTATTCTTGGGCGCGTGATCTTGATCTCGCTGTCCCCGTTCCCCGTCGCAATTTTTTATCCTCGTGCTTGAGGCTCTCTTTTGTAGTGCCATTCGGCCGTCAAGGCTCAATTTTTCATTGCCTTGACACTCCCTTGTAGTCCGTTACATCTCGGAGTGCAATGGTCACCCTTTTCCTAGTCTCATTCCCCCAACACTTGCCTCAAACTGAAACGAAAGGAAGTGGGACATCCCCATGCGCATCCGGACCCAATATTGGCTCCGAGTGTACTTGAAACATATGTTTGTTTTACTTTTTGTGATCCATTGCATCGTGGCCTACTTCCTTTTCGATTTATCTTAACTTTCTCCCCAAAAATCAAGATACTTTGTAACCGTTTCATCCCACGATGAATTCGGCCACAAAATGTAACTAAAACATCTGTTTTCTTTTCTTCTAGGTATCCGGTTTTGTCCGTTTTTGCCCCAGCAGCACCTAGACTTCATGCAGTCTAATAAAAGCACCTAGGCTTTTTTTGAGAAGGGGCAAGTTGACCATGATGTGGCGGCTTGCCCTTTTTCCACTCCCACACTCTCCTATTTCTCCCATTCTTCCTCTAGGGTCTTTTCTCCTCACCTTTGTCGACCATTTTATTTTGGAACCCAATAGAACCTCATTTTCTAGGTTCAACGTACCTGAGTCTTCCATATTTAAGGCCCTTGTGGTCCGTTGCATCCCTATTGAGTCCCTTCTAAATTTCCAGGCCTAGAACCCTCGAGATTGAGGTTCTCCCTCTCTTTTCCCGTCCTTTTAATTTTGATTCCCAAGGGCCGCTTATTTTTCAAATTGCCCGTGCCTGGGCACTTGCTTGGATGGTTCCTACTAGTCATTTTTGTACCCTCTTTGCTTGGTCCATGGCCCTGGTGCTTTTTCTCATGTCGTAGTTCGGTGGCTCGCTTAACCACTCACTATGATCTTATGTGTCAACGTCAAGGCACTATTTTCCTTGGCCTCGTTGGCCCTCTTCTTTCGGCGGTACTCAGCATCTGGGAATTATTTTTTTGGCGGTCCTCCTTCCTCAAGAAGGAGGAGCACCTTTACTAATTTTTTGTAACATTTTTTTGGCCTCAATTCCACGGTTTATTTCTGGTCCAAAGGTTTTAGCGTTTTCGGGCCTCTTCTTGGGTCCCTGGCGTCCACAATCAATCATACCTTAATCCTTCATTCTTTCTCTATTCCCTCCTCACTCTGGATTCCTCTCTCATGCACATTCTAGCCATATATCATCTCTCAAGGGACGGGAATCCGGGACTTGATTCGAGAACCAAAGGTCCCAACACATTCCTCCCACTCGATGTAGCATCGTGTTCGTGTTGGAAGGCGAACACGAACATGTTCGCCCGAACGCGAACAAGCGCCCAAAACCCTCCGACCAGGGCCCTTCGAAGGCACCGCCCTCTCCTGCCAGATGCGCCATCGGGGAGAATGTCGTCTCTCGAGGTAGAGCGCTCATAACTCCTCACTGAAGAGAGGACACTCAAGGTTGGACTCCCTTCCTCACGGTAAGAAGAGATTGACAGGGAAGATAAGGTAAGGGAACAACGTTCCTGGAGATACCTGCCCCCAACCACAAATTTCTCAACAATTGAGCCAATGTGCATTTCGATGACCGGTCGTAGCTTCGAAACCACCCACAACGCAATGTAGTGCCGCCTCAGCGAAAATGCCACATCGGCATGCTTTCATCATCACACATACCTCCGATGTCACCACAACTCGCACGCTTTCGTCACAACCTTCTTGTGACTCACCTCTCTATCCGGGTGTCGCACTATTAAGCCAGCGCCAATGTATCCTCAGTACACAGAAGCGTTGTCAACACACCAAGTAACAATGTCGCCAGCGCCAGATTAAGCGATTTTTTTTTATTTTATTTTTTTAAGATAAGGCTCCAATCTTCGTGGGGAGCAGCACGTGCTAACAACCGGGCCTAGTGGCCCATAGGGAAATTTACATAGAATTTTGAAAGTTTGAGATACCGGGGCCATTACCCGACTTTGGCTAAAAAAAAATTGAGCGACTTAGAAAATTACTACTACAAACTTTAGAAAAAAGGTCTGGCCACAACAAAACACGCCACCACATAGGTCTTGCAAATGCTCAAAACCATGTGGATCCCTTGCAATCCTTCTAAAGCTCTCCAGCACTGACTTACTCCCGTCCCTGTCGAGCTCTTCCAGGCCTTGCACCCCCACCCTGCTGGGTTACAGGGCAACACGACTCACCCCAGCTCCGACCAACATCGTCCCAGCAGCAACCCTTGGTTGTCCCTTGGAATGCCCACCCCAAAGCATCCCCAGATCTCTCTACCAAGCCCCACACTCCTGCATCTGCATCAGCAGGTTACAGGGCAACACCCCAGCACCGGTCAGCATCGTTCTGACATCGAACAGCCGCAAATCACTCGGTATATCAGCAATGGGCCTGTCTAAGATGAGTTGCTAGGAGCTCCCAGAATTTACAGCGTAGCGCGACCAAGCCCCAAGACCGATCAGCGTCGTTCTGGCCTCGTCCATTCGCAAACCATCAGGAGCAAGGACATCAGCAGATAGCAGTCAAACCCTAATCATCACCCTAGATGTAGTTCCGATCATCCAGTTCCTCCAGGCACTGGTTGCATTAACTGACACTATTCCTTTTCAACCCTACTCCGGCAAGACTTACCGTGGTAGAGTACCATCTCCACCGCCAATGTGCCCTATTTCCACCCTACAGGCTGACCCCTTCGCCGCAGAGCGCATTATTTCCAACCACCGCAGCCCACATAACCCACTGCAACCAGCACCAAACTTATGAAGATTCCCAATAGAAATTTCAAAGGCTTCATGAGACTCAGATGCACAAAAATGACCTTCGATCTCGAACCAGCTCCGATACCAAATTACATGGAATATGAACGTGAGCGATATACAGAAAACCAAGTTGCAAAATCACACAGAAGTCCAGATGGTCATATAACAAGCAGAGAGTTCAAATGCACCAAGATTCCATCCAAATAAGAACAATATAATGAACTTGTGAGCCAACGTTCAAGCCCTCAGGCCACACCACCACAGTATTCAACGTCGCTCCTCTTGTCTGGCGCCCAGCGCCCCGCCTACTCTACTCGTCCTACCTAGCCTATCTACGTTCATGCAATAGGCTCACTTCGACTTTGAAGACCAATATACATGACGTCAACACCAATGCCGACCTCCCACATACACCAGGTACGTACTCTCAACTCCCCTCATCATCCCCTGTCCCCCACACCTCATGCGCTTCCTACCCGAAGACCACCTTCGCCTCCTACTGCCCTCGCGCCCTACAACGCCCCTCACCACTCAACGCTTGCACGCACCCCAGCCAGCATCAGCGCAAGCAGAGGCTTGCACGCTATCGCAGCAGCGTGTCCTCATTGACTGCCTAGGCCAGACTGCCCAAGACTGGCAGGCCTCCTCCTTATATGGAAGATGTGTTGCTGCTGGTTTGTCTGGGCCTGGCTGTGGAAGCTTCCAGTAGCTTCTGGTCGGGCCCCAGTATCTGCGCCCAGGCGCATCTCTGTAGTTGAGGGCCTGGGCCCTTTACGGTTCGGCACACCCAAAATTATCCAGGCTCCGAATGTTTGTTGTGCTTGTACTGGCCCGTGGGCAGATGTGACGACAATGCTGCATTCTCATTGACCCGTAGCCACTTCGTCATGTATCGGCCTCACGCTGCGTGCACCAGTGGTTAACGGGGTAAGTTGTTTTCACTGCTGAAATCAGTTTTTTTTCACCAAAATTTTCATGCGCGCCCGGACTCGAGCAACACAATCACGAGTTCAAAGGCACTTGGAACAACTATCTAAGTGTCGCTGCCCACCGAATAGATGAGCGTGTTAGGGTTTATGCACAGCAATTGGAAGGCATATTCACCTCCAAGTCAATAGACCACTGTCACTGCAGTCAGACAGGGTGGCAGTGGTGGGGATGGAGATGGTGGAGATGACGTTCGCGAAGGTCCAAAGAAGGAGGGGGACAGAAAGGGAGATCCCAATCAACTGAGAGGGGGAGAAAGGAGAGAGAAGATGAAGGTGAAGTTTCCCTGAACATATAACAGGAAGTAGGATGAGAACTTTTACCAGTGGGAGGCGCATATGGGCACGTATTTGTACGCACAGTCGATTCCGTATTGGAACCGTGTCTTGATTACGAGCTCATGCCTCGGTGGGAATGCCGCCAATTTTGACATTTCCCTGATGAAGGAGGTAGGTTGTGCCTCCATGGTGGAATACTCTAAGCGCATTCGTATAGAAGATTTCTTCAAGGCCCTGAAGGAGAGGTTCGAAGACAAGAACCTGGTCCGACGCACTGAACACCTGATCCTTAACATTAGTGATAGAAAATGGAAAAGTGTCGCTGCGTTGAAATCCACCATGAATGAGCTTTTGTAATCTCCCGATCACGGTCTAACCCCTACTCATATTTTGAACAACTTCGCGAGAGCGATGCCTAATCCCCTGAGGACCACTTTGTACCCCCGTACAAAGGAGGACGACATGACTTACGAGAAATTTAGTACGATTGTCATAGATCAAGCCGGCTTCCTGATGGAGGCCAACTACTATCATTATTGGAAAGACTCACAAAAAGGAGGGCAATGGAAAAATAAAACTATCGCAAGCAGTATAGAAGAGAAGGACAGTCTTCTAGTCGCATTTCATGGATGTGGAGTCGAGGCACTACCCTACGAAAACATAGATTACGAACTGGAAGAACCTAACAGCAACCAAGTAGCCTAGGGAGGGGACTATTCGGTTGTTGCAACCCACGGGGGAGGGTGACAAGGAGGAAGAGGAGGTCAAGGAAGAGGTGGAGCAAGAGGACATAGCACCAGGGAGTAGTAGCGAAGGTATCCATTACACGGGAGGTAAGGGTTATGGTTCCCCGCAAGGCGGACGCGGTTCCTCCTCCACAGGTGGAAGAGATAGAGGGCGAAGACCATGGCCAACACATCTAGGGATTGCGGACGGAGAGCCATGGAAAGAGATGGACATAGAGAAAGCATTGTGGGAGCAAAGGCTAAGGTCAACCAGTGCCTGAAATGTGGTGATCCCAACCACATTCTCTGCGTTTGCCCTGACTACCGCTACCCACTGGGCCTTCAAACACAGACAGACAAATAAAAGTGCACCCTAAACAGACACCCTCCTATCTAAGGGCCCCTATGACAAAGACTAATGTAGGCCCCCACCCAGTTAGTTTTCCAGAAACCGCTTATGCTAGGATCTCTCTAGGTGGTTCCCTCGCAGGCATTGGTGATAAGTTGATCACTCGTTGCCAAGCTTGGGCCGAAATGAAGAAGACGAGTAAAGGGCAACTAATTTTAGCAGATGCAGAAATTAGTAGAGAGCGAGTAACGAGTTAGTTGATAGTGGTTCTACACGTAGCTACATTAGCCGAAGGGGATTGCAGAAGATGCACCTCGGCATGAAATTTACGAAACTGGACGAGCCTGTCGTGAGCAGGTCGACAGATAATCGCGAAATGAGAGTCGAAGAGTACGTTGAAGGGTAAAGGCATACTTCTGGTTGGAAGGGAGCAACAAGGTAGAGAAAGTTTTGCACTCCCTTACTCTCTCAGTCGAGGACAGCCAACCTTTCGACTTGATCCTCTGGACAAATTGGTGAAAGGCCGCGAGGGCTGACGTGAAGATGGGCGAGCGTGAATGCTGGTTATCCTGCCCTAAAGGAGGCAAAAAGAAAACACAGTTGTTTCATGAGTCTGGAGTAGTATCCGGTTCGTCCCTTTGCCGTATGGGTGCCCATGCACTTTTCAGGCACGTGGTCAAAGCCGAGTTGGTTGACGAAGTCTTCGTAGCATATGTTAGACCGGTGAGTGAGGAAAAGAAGGAGCACCACCCGCAGTTAAAAACTGCTGAAAGAGATCGTTGATGTGGGAGAGACCCCAACAGGAGTAGTGGAAAGGGAAATTTATCATCCACACCTTTCTAGGACCTAACTACCAACCCTTTCTACATTCATAGGGTCCTACCAAAAAAATGGGTTAAGATTGTACGTCTCACCTCTTCTCTTGCCACAAATTTTTTCAGCCTCGTTTCTTGAAACCCAATCCTTCCATTCCATTTCATCCAGCTCTTCAATTTGATACGCGTCAAAATCCCCGCATCGCACAATCCTGTAGGGTCGTAACCACATTTTGTTATATAGCAGCACTACATCCCCGACTTTCAATGGTACCTTTCGTACGCGGGCCAACTGGTTTCAACGAGCCTTATCATCCATGCGGCTCTTCTCCACTTGAGATTGGATGCGTCTTGAATCCTCTCCTCAATCGCACCCACCTATCGCGCTCAAATATCGAGCAACTCCTCAAAGGACAGGTTGGTTTCCAAGTCTTGGCGTCTCCAAGTTTTCAGGAAGCTCTCGATTGGGAAAGTAGCATGCCTTCCGTACCATTGTGTGGCTGGCGCATACTTAGTGGTCCTTTTTACCGTAATGTTCTCGACAAAAAATGCCGCCCTCAGGTACCTTGGCCACTGATTAGGCCTTCTTTCAGTCCACTTAGCTAGGAGGTTCATGATGGCACTATGCCCCCTCTTAACCAGAACATTTGCCTGAGGATGTGTCGCCGTGGTATAATTGGCTACCACGCCGCATCCTGACAATAATGTTTGCACCTCTTGACAAGTAAACTGTGATCCTCTATTCATCACGAATTCCTTGACGAAGGGATAACGCAAGTATTACTCCTCGATGCAGCTTACCAACACTGAGCCGGCCTTTGTACGAATGGCATGACCATCTACAAAGCCAGAAAGGTTGTCTCGCGCATCGAAGATGTAGTTGTAGCCATGATCCAATCGGCATAAATAATAAGTCGAGATGTACTACGACACCCACTTCCCTTTCTATCCTTGGATGCAATGACTCTCCTGGCCTTTGAGGAACCCTTTCTTGACAAGGTATACAAAAACGGTAGAACTTGCTGATCATCTTCATCATCCCGTCCCAATAGTATAGCTCGCTTATTTTGGCATACGTGGCACCAACTCCTCAACGCCCTCCTGCAATGTCGTCATGTAGAGCAGCTATAACATCGATATAACAGTTTCACATCTCGACGACACCCACTTCCTTTTCTATCCTTGGATGCAATGACTCTCCTGGCCTCTTAGGAACCCTTTCTTGACAAGGTATACAGGAATGGTGGAACTTGTTGATCATCTTCATCATCCTGTCCCAATAGTATAGCTCGCTTATTTTGGCATACGTGGCACCAACTCCTCGATGCCCTCGTGCAATGCCGTCATGTAGAGCGGCTATAACATCGATCTAACGGTTCCTCCGCATACAAACCTTCTGGAACACCCTACTTGCCTCTTTACAAAAAGATGACCATCTCTCACTAGGTAGAGATGCCTCATCTTTTCAGCCATTTCGCTAGCATCCCTATCCCGCATCTCACACGATAAGAGAAGTCCCAACTTCAGGTAGATCCCATCATATTCCTTTGCACGGAATGCCTCTTTGATCTCCCCTTCCTCAAACTCGTCATCCTGACTTTCTGCCCCAATATCTTCATTCTCAACCGGATTCAATGAGCCTGCTTGATCGAAATTCCCCTGCAGGACAGTATTGACGAGAAGGTACATTCCCCCCATCAAATCCTCGTGCTTCTCTACTTGGTCCGACCCTTCTTCTATCATTCTCACCTCCTCTACCGGACTATGCGTGCCTGCCAGTGCCAACTTCATCATCCACTGGACATCTTTGCCGCCCCATGGGTCCTCTTTCTCAAAAACCTTGAACACAAGCTTTGTCTTCTGCTTATATCCCTTCGGTGCAAGCCAGATGGGATGACCAACGCAATTCGGTACTCGCAAGGACCACCTGTTAATATGAACGCGAACGTCTTCCTCTTGATCCAAGAAGCTATCAGTCGGGGGCGTATCCTTTACTGCCTCTCCCTTGTTCTTTTCCCAGTTGATGCGACTCAGCCCATCTGCCCTATTCTTATTACCTGGAATCCGTTCCAGTTCGAAATTAAACATCCAGATGTACGTTAGTCATCCGACGATCGTTGGATCTGGTATAACGTAATTTCTCAGCGAATAAGCGAGCGCAGTTGGGTCTACCCTCCATATAAACCTTCTGCCAAATATATAATTTCGAAAAATTCTTAGGCAGTGAAGGACAACGAGAGTCTCCCTCTTAAATTGAGAATAATTTCTCTCGTTCGTACAAAGAGTTCGAATCTCGAACCTTAGTGGTCTTTCCTTTCCCTCGATATCTACCCTTAAGGCCTCACCTCAGTGGCCTCATAGTCCGGTGCTCCCAATACCAACCCTCCTCGAAACTCCTCCTTCATCCCTGCCACAACCTTTTCCTGCTCTTCAACCTAGACTCATTCCTGATCCTGACGTACAAGCTTCCTTAAATGTTCATTCTTGACAGCAAAATTCTTGATGAAGGTTCTCCAAAACCCACACATGTCGAGGAAGCTCCTAACATCTGTTATCGAGTGGAATGATACTGGCCATTCAAGAATTTTATTCGTCTTCTTTACATCTGGTCAACGGTCACTCTCGCTACAGACGAACCCCAGGATGGTAGCCTCCCTCATGCAGTGTCTGGACTTGGCACCACTTGTCGTAAGGTTGTGCTCTTCAAGCAAACTCGAGACTTATCAAGATCCTGAACATGCTTCCAGACAAAACGCCTTACTCCCGGCAAGACCTCGTCACTCTACTTCTCTTTCGGCTCTTTACCGCCAAGTCGTCAATATATGACTGAGTGATATGCGGGCTGACTGACTACATGGCTCGAATCATATGTCGTTGAACCATTGCCACCGCATTAGTCCATCCTTGCGGAGCCACATTCATGTGAATCAGTCCTCGGGGCGTATGCATCGCTGTCACTGGCCTGTCTGGCGGATGGACCAGAAACTGGTCATATCCAGAATAGAGGTTTATAAGCGAAACTATAGGTCTCCCAACACATGATTCAGAAAGTGCGTCAACGTTTGGCAAGCCCCCGCATCTCGCACAGTCACAGCGTTCAATCGCTGCAAGTCATGCACCCACCGCAACGTCCCATTAGGTTTGACAAAGCAAAACCATGGAGACGCATATGGACCACTCGAGTAATTGGCGACATGCATGTGTATCTTGCCGTCGAGATAGTCCAACACCTTTTTCTCCTCGTTAGGATTAGGATACCATGCCCGTCTTAAATTTTACGGCTCATGTGGCACAGTATGGATTCGGATCATAAGAATCTTATCTTCGTCCAATTTCTTGCGTTGATCGTCATCGAAGGCATAAGCATGATACCTCTTCTTTATTAGCTCATTATCAGCACCCTCTCCTGGGGCAGCAGGAAATCAGGCCCTCCCACTATTAACTTCTCCTCGTTTCCTTCATTGATACGACACGGCCCAACTGCCGCTTGCTCCCTCATTCGCCGTATCAATCCTCGTTCTCGCTCGTAATAAACCTCCTCATCTTTTGTGACGAGAACGGGAACTGGACGACATTTTTCGTCTATCGTCTTGAACCGCCTTTGGGAACCTTGCTTAAGCCGTCCCCTAAAAAAGGCCGGCTCACCGCTTGCGCCTGCATCATTGCAGGGTCCCTCCTTCCGCCCGAAAGCCGATAGACCAGTTCTACTTCCCCAGCCTCTGGACATTCCAGGACATGCTCCCTCAGTGCCTGAATGGCGTCTGGATCCGCCATCTCGTGTGTGGCCACTACATCCATGACCTTGTTCACATCAGATACACTGAGGGAAAACAATTCCTCCTGTGCCTCCTCTTCTAGTTCTTCACGAAGCCTCCGACGCTCATCCTCTGACTCTTCGATCGTGAATGAACCAGGGTTGAGCCGGTTCCTTATGCTTCGCGGGTCTGTGTTCCGGGAAGTAATCACCTCATAGTTCCCGCATGTCGGGTCACACAGGATCAGGATCAGAGTTCCGTCGTGTTTGTTGAATATCAACGTCTCTGTCCTCCCTAGGAGGATGGCATAATCCACGTCTGGCATGACGAAGAAGCAAGCTCTGGCCTTTACCTTCCCAATCTCGATAAGCACGTTTGACGCCGTTCCACAAAATACGGCCTTGCAATTGGCCCCATGCAGAATGCCGCAATCCAAGCGGTCTATATCTCCAACCCAAACCTGAGTGCATCAGCTTCTTTGATGATGTTAATCTCCGCCGCTGTATTCACCATCGTTGCGCACTTCCATCCCTTCACCACCAGATTCACCATTCCGCAGGCCACACACTTCCAGTCCATCTTCGTCCTAGTTTCTACCCATTCTGCCTCCTTTGGCAAAATCACACTTAGATGGACATTTGGCACTAAGCGTCGAGAAAACCTTCCCTTTAGCTCGTTACGGAGCTTGGGAGCAGATGCCAAAATCTCCTTCAAGGTCATAAGGTCATTATGACCTTCGAGCAACCTGTCAATTACTTTCTCCACGTCAAACCCTTCCTCTAACCGGACCGCATACTTCTTTTTCTTTGGTGCCGCATCGCGCAGAATCGGTTCGGCTTCCCCCTGGGCTCCCCTCTTCTTGGCCCTTTGCTCCGCCCTTCGTTCCTCCTCTTAACGCAGCCTATCATCTTGCTCTTCTTCATCATCGTCCTTCTCCACTTCCACGACCGCTTTCCTTCGTTCTTGCACTGGCTCCCTCCGTGGGGGTTCTCGGCTGACACTTGCCTTACTCAGGCCCCTTGTTTTCGCAGCTTGCGCCATTCTCCCTTGCGCAGTAGCGGGCCTGAAGGTCATTCCAGACTGAGGCCCTGATCCCACAGTGGCTACTCCAGG
The DNA here is from genome assembly GCA_003427395.1 of Chara braunii. Lineage (NCBI taxonomy): Eukaryota > Viridiplantae > Streptophyta > Charophyceae > Charales > Characeae > Chara > Chara braunii. Next base: position 205,396 of record BFEA01000022.1, read on the forward strand.
GTAGCCTTGCCGTCCAGGTACTGACTGGATCGAACTCGTAGAGGAAGACTTTGAGGATGCTGACCCTCCATTCCCTCACTTCTTCGCATATACCTACCAGCTTCCGCTGATATTGACCCATTTTCTCCCACAAATCCTCCATCTTTCCCAGAATGATCGACGTCGATTCCACCTTCTCATCCTCACCCTCTCCATCTGACTCAACAACTATAGGCTCTTCCTTTATACTTTCTGTCTGTAGCCTCTGAGTCACCTCTTCATCACTTTTCACCTCTTCCACCCTTATTGGTGGGTCATCCCTTTCTGGCCACAACATGAACGTGGCTGGTGGCGCTTGTCGTGCAACTATCCTTCTCTGAGCCTCCGCCCTTACTCCGCCTGCAACCTTTCGGTCAATATACTCTCCGTACTGATCGTATATATCACCGTCCATATTGGAATAAATCAGTCCAACCTTTTCATCTTCTCGTCTTGTACTGCAGAACCATATTGTATGACCTTGCCTATCACAATGTTGGCAAATAGCGGTCGTCCAGTCAAAACGAGGCCTTCCATATCCTTGACCTCCCTGATTCCCTTGACTCTCTTGGCCTTCGTAGCCTTGGCTGTCCCATTCTCCACCTCGGCCACCGCCATTCCTGCCTCGTTCTCTTCCGCCGCCGCTTCCTCCATTCCCTTGGTTGCTCTGACCTTGATTTCCTCCCCTTGCCACGCTACCTTGTGAACTTGGGGCGGGCGATGGAGGTGGTGCCATGGGCTGGGCCTGCGCTGCAGGATAGCTCGGCGGCGGCATACTCGCTTGGGGCCCTGCGTATGGTACCATCTGGCTAGACGGAGCTGGACCTTCCCATGGCACAAAGGTGTTAAACACAGGCCATGGCCACTGCCCATATGGTGGTACCGCCGCTTGCGAGGGTCCCACGCTACTTGATGGAGCTGACGCACTCGGCGAGGCTACTGCTAATTCTTGGGGCGTCTGACCCTTTCCTGAGCCTTGCCCTCCCCGTGTAAGATTGCGCTGCTTGCGCAGCGCCTTTGAAAGGTGTTGGGGCACTGACTCTTCTTCTTCCCATTCCTCCTGAATGTCCTCCTCTACCACTAGATCCTTCCCCCTCCCTTGGTTCGTTGTTACCACTTTCTTTTGTACCACGACGTCTTTCCCATCATACTCGCTTGGGGCCCTGCGTATGGTACCATCTGGTTGGATGGAGCTGGACCTCCCCATAGCATGAAGGTGTTAAACATAGGTCATGGCCACTGCCCATATGGTGGTACTGCCGCTTGCGAGGGTCCCGCGCTACTTGATGGAGCCGGCGCACTCGGCGAGGCTACTGCCAATGCTTGGGGCGCCTGCCCCTTTCCGGAGCCTTGCCCTCCCTGTGTTAAATTGCGCTGCTTGCGCAGTGCCTTTGAAAAGTGTTGAGGCACTGACTCTTCTTTTTCCCATTCCTCCTGAATGTCCTCCTTTACCACTGGATCCTTCCCCTTCCCTTGGATCGTTGTTACTACTTTATTTTGTACCACGGCGTCTTTCCCATACCCCAACTTAGCGAGTACATCTGTTACGATCCTTTTCACCCCCGGGGTCCCTGAGGAGGTCGCATCTCACTCTTTTCTTTTTCGTCGTTGTTAGCGCATTTGGTACTGCTCCACCTGGTCCAAACTCCCTTCTTCTACCCCCTTGTCGATGGTGGTCCAGATGAGCTTTGCGCTTCCTCCTCCGTGACTTGTCAATTCCGAGGCTTCTGAGGCAGTTAACAGCCTCTGGAAGATAGCACATTGTGCTTCTTCCGAAATTTCGGGGACCTTCCTTGCATTTTTCTTAAGCTCTTGAACAAAAGTCCCGATTGTCGTGAATCCCTATTCATTGCCTCTAAATCTACAGTGGTCAGGAGGCCATCACCTAGCCTATACTTTCTCTGCATTCCATCCTTGAATCTCGCCTAGCTGTCGTCGGCTGCATTTATCACCTTCTCTACCTCCTGGTGATGCCCATGGAGTACATATTTCAAAATGCGTTGGAATTTCACTGCATCCAATAGCCCCATCAATGCCTGTTCCACCAACTCCAACCATTCTGAAACTCGCTCACCATTGAAATGGAAGGTGTTGACTTTTGGGACATTGCTTTGTAACCTCTCTCGTCTGTCGAGGGCTTCGACCAAATCATCAATTGTCAGGACCTTTCCGACCCCAGCAACTATGCCGCCTGACATCTTGGTCGAATCTCTTACTCAAATTTCCCTATTAAGAAGAGGTAAAGAAAACTTTCATTTAGCATCCTGATTTCGGTTTGACACCTATCAGCCTCCGATATAACTACTTCGTAGTCCAAGTCTAACAGGTTCTACCCTAGTTTCTTTATTTTTAAATCCCCTTTAGTAAGAATCATTCCCTCTATAGGACTTCCCTCATGGTCTCTTAAATCAGGCAGTCAATCATGTCAAAGGTAACTTATTATATTAATAACATCCATCCAACATAGATAGTCAAACAAGACATCACGTATTCCGCCTCTCAGTATACGCCTATTTTCTTCTCAATCCTACACCCGGATATCGTTCCACCAGGGACAACGGTAGGCTTCCGTTATCCCCGGCAACGACGCCACCTATCAAGCGCATCAGTCCAGCACCACGCAAAACGGAGCGGGACCCTCCCGGCCGCGTCACGCAGGAGTTGGTCTATTCCTCTTCGCGATATATATATGGAACTTTCGTAAGCCGCTCCGGCCGAGTTCGCCAGCCATACCTCTTGCAAGCCCCTACGACAGGATAGGGCCTACGCGAGGCACGACTTACCTCCATCTTACGGGAGTTGTCACCTCTCTTCGGTGGGCGTATCCCCGCCGAGCTACCAGTCCACAGTACGAAAGCTAATCAGCTCCAATCGCAGAGGTGGACCAGCTGAGGGTGTTTCTCGTTCGCCGTAGCACAGGGGATACGCACGATTTCATGCCTCTATCGAACCCGCACGCGAACCGACGCCTTGGGGGGCGGAGGTCCCAAGCGCGACCCGTCGTCGGTCAATTAGGACGCTTACCGCACACCACGCGCACACCACTCTAAAGACAAAAAAAATGAGAACATGCACGTACACACACATATACAGAACGAATAAAACAAACAACGCACACAATCCTAGTCCCTTCAGTAGCCATCCCATAACTTTCCGCTGTAAAAATTAGATATGCCACGCGCGCAAGAGTTAGTATAAAACCGCGCGGACGCAGGACTTTCCCATATCGACTAGCAATGTATGAATATACAAGCAGTCGCAATGATGGCATACTATGTAGTGCCCATAATCAAGCGGTCTGGTGGGCAGGGCAAATAGGCTCTGCACAGGGGGTGATCCCTTCTATGCAGAGTCTAAGACCTAGGATGTCATGGACAAGGTCCTCGAATCCAGGCCCATGACCAACGTCCGACTAAGAAATTTTTAAGAAGCATACAATAATAAAAGAGGAATACCTATGTATACGTGATCGCAAATGATCAAATCCAAAGTCCAAACCACATATCATATCCGCAATCACATCGAAGACTCAACCAAAAATCCACACACTACACAGAGTCAACTTCAACCATTCTCTATACTCGTACCCCTCGCTTTAGCCATGCAAGCCCCAACCTTTGTCCAACCATCCATAATTAAATACTCAGTACCTAATTAGATGACCATTCAATAAAAGTCTGGGTGCACCATCACAGTGGAATCCCTCACAACCATATATATCGTCACAACCATATATACATGTATGTGATCGCAAACAATGAAATCCAAAGTCCGAACCATAGAACATATCTGCAATCACATCAAAGACTCAACCAAAAGTCTACACACTACACAGAGTCAACTTCAACCATTCTCTATACTCATACCCCTCACTTTAGCCATGCAAGCCCCAACCTTTGTCCAACCATCCATAATTAAATACGCAGTACCTAGTTAGATGATCATTTAATAAAAGTATGAGTGCAAAGGTTATCAGTGGTAAGAAAAAATGATCCTTGTGGGATCAATTTGAGTCTATTCCAAATATTGAATCAAACGATCAAGAGGACCTGTAAGACAAGACAGACCAATCCAGAAGCTAGACCTATAAGTCAATGGAGAATACTCTTCATATCACAACCTCATTCAACGTTCTCATGTAAACTAAGTCTGAGCCTACCTCTAAGTCAGTGCTAAAGAAAAGGTAGACCTTTGGCAGAATCTCCTCTGTATAGATTGGATTGCCAGAATTGCCTAAAAAAAAGGTGAACCTTTGGCAGAATCTCCTCTGTATAGATTGGATTGCCAGAATCGTCACCTGTAAAAATAAAATCTAATTCCTTTAAACTAAGAAAAATTCGGGATTGCCAGAATCGTCACCTGTAAAAATAAAATCTAACTCATTTAAACTAAGAAAAATTCGACAGCGCTTCCCGTAGAAAAAGTGTCTTCTCACAATTTATACTAAGCCTAAATACGAAAACATAAATAATTTTTAACTCAAGTCGAATTTTATCTAACTCCCTGAATTAGTAAAAATTTGAGCAGCACCGCTTCAAAAAATGAGACTTTCCAGATTTATACTAAGTCCGATTTGAACTCAAAAAACAAACTTGAGTTCAAATAAGACCAAATTTAACTAACTCCCCAGATTTGTAAAAATTTCGGCAACACTCCCTTTAGAAAAGTGTTGATCCAAGATTTATACAAAGCTAAGTTCAGAATCTTAAAGCGACTTTTGACTTCTGAAGGTGAAATTTTTTCCAACTCCTTGAATTAGCAAAAATTTGGGCAACACTCCCTTTAGAAAAGAAGACTTCCCAAATTTCTACGAAGCCATATATAAAGTTTAAACAAGTTGGATTTTGAAAGGTCAAAATTTAAATAACTCCTTGGATTTGCAAAAATTTCGGCAGCGTTTCCCGCAAAGAAAGTAGCTTACCAAGATTTATACAAAGCCAAATATAAAAAATAATTCCAGAAAATGCAAGAATTGACCTAAGTAAAAATAAACCTAGCTCAGAAAATGCATGAATTGAAACTAACCCCTATCACTCTAGCACGTGGCGAGCAGCTAAAGCAACTACCAATCAAACTGAAACTCAGACCAAGTAGTAATCTCACTCTGTCACATGCAAGGCCAAACACAAGGAGTAAGTACTCTCACCATCCCTAAGTCAAAATCCTCATAGATAGTTCATGAATCTTTCAGATGATTTAACCCTTGTACCCAGCTTACATATGGTACGGTGCTAGACCATTCAACTTAGAAACAATGTCTAGCATGCCTTTAGGATATACATGAACATGTTGCACAACTACTTTTCTCTTGTTTGGGCATATGACTAGACCATTCATCTTAGGAACAATGCCTAGTCGCCCTAAGTTGTTTAATAGCCAAAATTTAATAATTTTATGATTTTGTTTTAAAAAGAAATAAAAAGATGGGCAGGGGACTGAGCCATTCAACTTAAAAACAATGCTCAGCTTGCCCAAATTACTTCCAATTATACTTAGTACTTTCTCTTCTCTTCTTAATGATATGGCTTAGTGTTGGACCATTCAACTTAGAAACAATGTCCAACTGTCGGTTCACATTCAAGTATAGATAAAATATTTCCTGTTTATACTCAATTTATATTTATGTGCGTGGTTTTTAGGCTAAACCATTCAGCTTAGAAACAGTACTTAGCCTTAAATAAAAAATCCTCCCTTAAAAATAAAACAAAAGACTGAACCATTCAACTTAGAAACAATGTTCAGCCTATCCTCAAACAATTTAAAGCATGAAGTTGAATTTTTCAGCCCAACTTCAGTCAGAAACGCCAAAAGAAACAAATAGACCAAGCCATTCACTTAGAAACAATGCTTGGTCCCGGAGATCAGTCAGGCAAGCTCTCATAATTAAACACAACAACCAGGTCATTAAGCTTAGAAACAATGTCGGGTCCTTCAAAAAATAGTCAAATAAACATAGCCCTGAGTCATTCATCTTAGAAACAATACCTAGTCTTTGGTTGACCCGACCAAACGCATGCACACTGCCTTCCTGCTACCTTTCCCCAGTTCATCCCTTAGTCTGCTTTCAGTCAAAATAAAAAGAAACTTAAAATTCACGTATGCATTAATTCTCTTTAGTCTGATTGAATTTTGAAAAGAAAATAGAATCATAGGGGATCACATACATACAATCAGTCAAACTGAAGGGAGATAGCCAAACATGGGTATAGTGGGTCATAAAGATAGAAAAAGTTATACCTGACGGTTCCCTACCTCCATAACTCCTCCCGAGTTCCGGCATAGCTCCCTTAATCGGTGGGCGGACTCCCCACAGAGTCTTGCTGTGGTCCTACGGGTTGCAATCCCGCCTGACGCCTTCCTCTCTGATCAGGATTAGACTGAGAGTAAGAAAGGTAGAAAGAGGGGTTTCAGACTCGCGAGATACAGGAGGGGAACAACTCAACTCCCAGGAGAGGACCTTGTTATCTTCATGCACCTGAGGGCCCCACAATGATGGCCAAACAGCAACAGCCTGGTAAAAACTGAAGTCAAACTGTTGACTGTTGACTGTCCGATGACCCTCAAAATTACAGCGACGACCTCCCTATATTTGATCACTCTCTCATACCGTAGGGCCGGCCTCCCCTCACCAACCCACAACTAGTACACAGTCTGGAAATGCCTTATCCGAACGGATTACACCTTTGTGCTCTGCCTGAAATGCAGCAGCGCACCGCAACAAAGGTCTATGATCATCACTAGCGAACCCTCCGCATGCCTGCGACCAACAATATCTAGTGGATCCGGCAAGCAACAAGCAGCAAACCACGACTCAGCAAACAACGAACACTACAAATGGTAGTTCAAATGAAGCAGCAGCTCAGTCGGCTGCAACTTCAGGAACAGTACTTTACGAAAGTCACTACTTCTCATAGTTGACCCTGACTCAAGCTTGACAAGGTCTTCTCTCTCAAAAGTCGGGATAGCCAGCACATATTAACTCTAAAACTACCACGACGACTCATGCTGCAGAGAGTTCAGAACGAAAATAAGAGAGCGATGGATTAAGGAGACGTCCTTAGTCCCATAGTGCAAAACGCTCACATTACGGAGTGTGTGGCATAGGCTTTGGGGGAGGTATCTGGCTATCGGCAGAATCAACCAGGTGGCGAGTGTAACTAATAATAGTTGCTAGATTCAAACTTATGCCGGCAGCTCGACAGTTTCATATGTACAGGACTCGCGCAACCCGCAATTTAGCAAAGCGAGAGGAAGACTTCTGCAAGAAAAATAAAAACACATCGTCGAGCTCCTTTCCCTGTCATCGATGGTACGAGTGAGATCCTAATGGATCTCCCATTGGAATACAGCCTGACGCTTCTTCCAGTGTGAGCAACACACCGGCCAATATGTAAGTCTCCAACCTCACGACCCAGCCCCCGCTAGCTCCGTCGATGGAACGAGCAAAACTGAACAAAGTTTGCCGACCGACGACTCTCCGGTTACCTTCATCGACCGCACGAGTAATGTGCTCGTCAACAAGTAAGTATCAATCACTCCCTCGCTCCCCCCCTTTCTGGCGAACGAAACGCAGTCGGCCGCTGGCATGGCCAGACCTAGCCACAATTCAAGGAGAAGAGTCGGCCAGGCTGCTAGGCCGAAAACATGGGATGACGAATCAGCGACGGAACATTGGTTGGACATGATCACAAACCCGACTGAGGGCAATGACAGAACTATAAACCACGTACATTACGAGCAACCGTAGCCCGTCCCTCAACAACTATACAAAGCAAGAGTGAATCTTCCGCCTGAACGCAGAAAGATACATCTCATCTTCAATGTTCTCCCTCCCGCACTCAGCGCAGTGTCTGCAGGTCGTGGCGGTCGAACCTCCTTGCAGATCACGAATCCGAACTCGCCAATGGACCCGTAGCGCACAAGAAGCCCCAAGACAGATCTCCATCCACCCCTTTCCATAACGAAACGGGCATCTATTCTGCTCCCACCATAGCCACTTTCTCCTTTCATCCGCGCACATTAGTCAGCATAAACTCCTCAATCTACTAACTTCCTTCCAAAACTAACTTCATAAACCGATTCGTCCGGCCCCAAATCGCTAGTCTAACATTTTCTCTTGCCCGCTTTCATCCCCTAATGGGCGAATTATATAATTTTTAATGTTTTCTTCCTCTCCCTCGCCGATGCCTCCGCGCACCTTTTTCCTTTCTAACTCTCTATTGACTAACCTATTGCCCAAACTAACACGATCATCGTGTTCGCCTGGGGTAAAAACCCCAAACTCGCCTTCTCTCCTGCTAAGACTCAATGAGAGGTGAATGAGTCATGGCTTCACCCTTCCACTATGCTCTCCTTCTCCGCCATGTCCGATTTCTCCCCTCTTTTCTACTTTGAATGTTCCTAATCCGAATTCGCACCCAGATGCAGATTCATTTTCTACCGTCTTTCTACGGTTGCGCCCCTCGTCTTTACTAATGTAGCGCCGCCCCCGATATCTCTGCCAATATTGTGTCCGGTAGCGGTCAGTCTCTCCCATAAACCAAACATCGCAACTCCGACCAAACAGACTGCACAGCGGTGGTCGTGGGTGTCGAAAGCTACTTCCAAATGTGTATCAATCACCTGCCAGCCCGATCAGCCCCGAAGACGGATAGCGTCAAGGCTTGCGTCCCATACCAGGTCGTAGGTGCGACTCTGGCTCCGCGAGGAGTCAGCGGACGCACTCGTACTGTAGAGCCTAGGTGTGGGCTTAGGTAAATACAGACCCAGTGCGGATCTCGACGGTACCAGCAAACATTTAGATACAGACTTTGAAGGTCAGCGTGGGGAAAGGTTCCACACGTAGGCCACCGCTGCAGCGGCCTCCCCACAGTGTCTTCTGGGTCGCTCCTGCTAGGCACACAACTTGAGCCTCGACTAGGTAAGCCCCGGTGCAAACCTTTGTAACAGTAGCAAATACTCAAATGACCGCGCAAACAGTGTTGCCGTCCTCGGCATTCTGGGCTGCCCCGCCCGGGCACAGTCCTACTCCTTTTGGGTCACAGCGGGTATGCTCACATTCAAACCTCCAGCAACAACTCGTGGCTGGTGGATGGTACACCCACAAAGGGCCCGCGCCACCCAGGTTTCTTCCGTCTTGGGGCTACTCACCCGCCGACTCGCATGCACGTTAAACTTTTTCATGACGGGCAAGTCAATAAACCTCGCCGGTATCCCAAACACGCAGGAATTCGTAGGTCAACCGAAGGAGGCGCGCGCTCGCAGTCCTTGACAGTCGTGACGGCCTTTAGATCCGACGTCGCGTCCGGATCAAAGAACGCCGAAGCATAGAAAAAACTACAATAAGTAATAAAATACCTAGAAAATTTTAATCGTCAGAATATGACGAGTCGAGGAGAAGGAACTTGCTAGCACCATTCCAACGTAGCCGACGCCAAAACCAAGGGGAATAGCCCTGTCGGGCCCTCAACCCCGCGGTTCCTTCGCGCCGCTCCCACCCTCCCTCGCTGTCGCTCGCTGACCTCGATCCCTAAATGTCCCTCTTGGAGGTCCGACACTGCAACCAGTATTGACGGACACCTAAATAATCGGATACTTCTCGATGCGACGAGCATACCTACCAAAATGTTTTCAAAATCACATTGTTGTCGATGCCGCCCTCCGTACATATGCGCAAGTCAATCAAGAATTAAAATCTTTTCTATCCTAGTTTATTCGGAAGAATAAAAAAATGGCCGGCGATCACACCGACTCTTCAATCATCAATAAAAAAAGATCATACGCGTCTTAAGTCCGCGTGCCCACACACTCTATACTCTAGTCAACCGTTCAGTCAACGTAAACCACAGATGCAGTCGCGCCTCGCGCGGTATACTTAAGATTTAAACTAAACTTATTTCCTGTCATCTAAAAACCCCAGGGCGGATACCCTTGTAAGGGTATTCGCACCGACACCACTACGTGTCCCGTCCGGTCCCGGTGAATCTGTGTCGATTGACTTCATGGACACGAAGGTTAAAAGCAAAAATAGGAAGAATGAAGTGATGGTTGTCGTAGATAAATTTAGTAAATTTGTCGTTTTTATTCCACCACCCGTTGAGACAAAGACATATTTAGTGGTTAGAGAATTCTTCAATCATTGATTAAGGATTATGGATACCAGTTAACGATTGTTAGTGATAGAGATAGCAGATTCACGGGAAAGTACTGGCAACAATTGGTGAAAGTCTATGGATCAAAGCTGACCATGTCTTTCGGTCGACACCCGGAGACCAATGGTCAAATCGAGCAGATGAACACAATGCTCCAGCAAGTGCTACGCATGTACATTAGGCCCGACCTGATTGATTGGGACGAACATCTCCCCAAAGCGTAGTTTGCGTACAATAACTTGGTGCACTTGTCCACTGCACGCAAACCTAACGAAGTGCATAGAGGTTGGCAACCCCAACATCCAATTGACTGCTTGAATCCAGATCAAATTCAAAGATTGGCGCCAAGTACAAAGGAGCTTCCCATTCAATACGAGAAGGATCTTCAAAGATTGGCGCCAAGTACAAAGGAGCTTGCCATTCAATACGAGAAGGATCTAGAGCAGGTCAAAATGATCATCCTTAAGGCCCAACACCAGATGGTAGAACAAGCTAACAAACATCGACGACCATCGAAGTTTGCAGTAGGTGACTTGGTATGGGTTAAGTCTAAGGAGTTTGTTCCTTAAGAAAGGATATCGCAGAAACTGTTACCTGCATATAGGGGACCACGACAAGTCTTAGATGTTAAAGGAGAGGCAGATGGTCCGTCCTACACGATCGAGATTCCACCCCACTTGCACACGTGCCCGGTATTCCACGCATCTAAGTTGCTTTCTTCTATTACAAACGACCAGTTTCCCTCTCGATGTTCCACGATTCACCAGATATGGACGGAGGTTATGATGTAGACTGAACAGTGGTCGAAGATACTTTCCCGCACAGGTGGCAAAGGAGGGCCACAACAACGATATAAGGTCAGGTTTGCCTACAGGAGCCCAGCGAAGATCACTGGTACCCGAGGGAAAGACTAATACAGACAACCCCTCACATTGTCCCTTTCGGTGAGAGGGCCCGAAGAGGAATGAATGTGTATGATAAATAAAGTTGAGATTTTCTCGGAGGACCTCGAAATTAGGCCGGCGGGAGTGAAAGGATTCCCGCTGCAGATACCCAGTCCCTGTCCCAAGGTCCTGACAAGTCCCAAGTCCGAACGTCATCCTGTAGGGTAGGCAGTAGGGTCTAGAGACCGAAACGTCATCGGTTGGTAGGTGTCGGTACCGAAGCGTCACAGGCCGGTAGGAGTCTGTCCGATACCCGACAAGAAAAGTCCAGAAGCGTCCAGTCCAGTCCGACAGTCCCAAGTCCAATTTTGCAGCATGTCCCAGGAAAGTCCTGAAGCTACCAAACCAACAAAATGTTTGCAGCAAACAGGTCGTGGCCGACCGGTACCGGTCTGAAGCAGGCCAAGCCAAGCCATGCCAAGTGAAGCCAAGTCCTATATTTAGTTGCTACAATGCAATGTCTCATCACTTGTTCAGTTGCGGGATGTGGAAGCACTGCCGCTGCTTGTGCATTAATGCAACTTGGGCACTGTGCACCTAAAGAAGAAGAGGGTGCTTGAGAGATACTCCATAGCTAGGCTAGACGTAGAGCAGGAGGACGGTGGCCATAGCCGCCAAGGTGTGAGCAACCTGAGTGGGTGTATCTCGAGTAACGATCCAGGGTAGAGAGAGAGAGAGAGAGAGAGAGAGAGAGAGAGAGAGAGAGAG
>BFEA01000022.1:217440-263880 GCA_003427395.1 Chara braunii
AGAGAGAGAGAGAGAGAGAGAGAGAGAGAGAGGAGAAGCCATAGCCGCTATCTGGTTGAGACCCGTTGCGTGTGTGTGTGCGGTAGAGCCGTTGGAGACAAACATTCTTGTATATTGATAATAATATTGGAGACGACATTTTCAAGTGTTGATTGTATCTCAATTTGGCTTCTCACAAATGATAGTTTATGTATGCGAAGTTGAACTTGACGAGTACTTGACTCATTTCAGATATGCAAGGAATATGAGCGAGAGCGATATACAGAAAACCAAGTTGCAAAATCACGCAGAAGTCCAGATAGTCATGTAACAAGCAGAGAGCTCAAATGCACCAAGATTCCATCCAAATAAGAGCAATACAATGAACTCGTGAGCCANTCACGCAGAAGTCCAGATAGTCATGTAACAAGCAGAGAGCTCAAATGCACCAAGATTCCATCCAAATAAGAGCAATACAATGAACTCGTGAGCCAGCGTTCAAGTCCTTAGGCCATACCAACACAGTATTCAATGTTGCTCCTCTTGTCTGGCGCTCAGCGCCTAACCTACTCTACCCATCCTACCTAGCCTATCTACATTCATGCAACAGGCTCACTTTGACTTTCAAGACCAATGTACATGACGTCAACACAAATGCCGACCTCCCACATACACCAGGTACATACTCTCGACTCCCCTCATCATTCCCTCTCCCTTACACCTGATGCGCCTCCTACTCGAAGACCACCTTCGCCTCCTGCTGCTCGAGCGCCCTGCTGCCTTGCAGCACCCCTCACAATTGCTCGTTATCGCAGCAGCGTGTCCGCATTGGCTGCCTAGGCCACACTGCCCAAGACTGGTAGGCCTCTTCCCTATATGGGAGATGTGATGCTGCTGGTTTGTCTGGGCCTGGCCGTGGAAGCGTCCAGTAGCTTCTGGTCCGACCCCAGTATCTGCACCCAGGCCCATGTCTGCATTTGAGGGCTTGGGCCCGTTACAGTTGGGCACACCCAGAATTATCCAGGCTCTGAATGTTTGCTATGCTTGTATTGGCTAGTGGGCAGATGTGACGACAATGCTGCATTCTCATTGGCCTGTAGCCACTTCGTCATGTGTCGGCCTCACGCTGCATGTGCCCATGGCGCAACCACCTACGTCCTGGGCTCAACCGCCTGACGCAGCTGCTTCTTCTGGAAGAGCCCACCCTGGGGCCCAGGTTGCACTTCAACCAACTGACGTGCAGCAACTATCTGAGACCCTCATTGGAAAATGTTGAGATAAGGGCCTCTCGTGAATATTCAGGCCCGCCTTCACTTAGGGCGGGCACGAGGCTTGTTGGGGCCACAGTCCAGGACATATGCATGTTGTCTAGGGCCCCCTGAGGAAACATTCCTCACATTCCATCCCCCTTAGCTTCGAAAGTCCGCTGACTGCCACAATCTGAGGTGTTGTCTCACTCAGTTCCTCTCTCGTGAACCATCGCATCGGCCTTCTTTTGGATTCGTATGACGCCTGAATTTGACCCTGCATTCCCTCTTGGGTTTCGACGGTCTTCCTCCGCCCACAGGCTTAGAAACAGGCATGTCTCTGTGCTCCAAAATGTGTCGTCAACATCCACATGGCCATCCATGGTTGGGGGGGCAACATTGATCTTCTTGATGGGAATTGTTGTGTTTCAGCGAAAGGTGCAAGCTTCGAGGTGTGAAACACAGGGTAAGTGCGCAAGTGACCAGGGATTCAAATCACTTACGAGAGACCATCCTCTTCACTACCCACAATATCGAAGACTTCCCAAGGACCGAAGTATTGAGGCATTAGTTTCCTAGATATGCCGAATCCCTGTCCTAACTCACTAGACTTAACCCAAACACGTTCCGCTACCTGAAATGTGGACTGCCGTCGATGTTTGTTCTCCGAAGCAATCATTGCTTCTTAAGATTTCTTGATGTGTTCGACAGTTTGCTGCAGCAATTTCTCATAATGGACACCAAATTCAATGGTTCTAGGAGTTGTTGCAGATCGGTTTTCAGGGAGGAGGAAGTCTAGAGCAGATCTAGGCTTCCATCCTAGATGCAGCTGATTCGGGCTGACACCAGTGCTGTTGTGCACAACATTGTTGTACAATCTGGAGATGAGAGGTAGCTTTTCATCCAGTCATCATGGCTGGGCTTAATGTAATGCCTCAGCAGATGCTGCACCACTCGGTTCATCTGTTCAGCTTGCCCGTTGGCTTCGAGATGATTCCCAAAAGTGATCTGGAGTTGGTTGCCCATCTGTTCTGGAGCCTTCTTCCACATTTCACTGGTGAAACGAACATCTTTGTCACTAACAATAATCTTTGGTAGTCCAAAGTTATGCACCTCGTAGATGTATCTGGTCTCAAGCTAAGTCGACATACATCCAGGGGGTCCAGCATTTTAAGAACGTTGGACCCTCAAAAGCAGCAAATTTGGACGAGTTTTCAGCCAAAAAACTCGGTTTTAATTTCGTTCAAAAAATAAAAAATGTCCATTTTGACGAAATTGTAGTTCTAGCGTACTTAGTAAACCTATCAACTATGACGAAGATATGCCTCTTGCCACTCTTGCTGGTCACGAGGGTATCCACGAAATCCATGGAGACAATTTGTTTCGGACCAGCAGGAATGGGCAAGGGCTTAAGCAACCCAAGTTGAGCTTGAGTTTGTGGCTTGCCCCACTCACAGACTTGACAAGTCTGAACGTACTGTTTCGCTTCGTCTAGCATACCAGGCCACCAAAATCATTGTACCAGATTTGCACTAGTCTTCTTATAGCCAAAATGTCCCATTGCATCATGACATTCTCCTAAAAACGAACTAGAACAAAATTTCACTAGCTGGAACAACTAATACTTTAAGCCCTGCCTTTTCAAGAAAGAGTAACCCATCCACGATCACAAAATCATCAGATGTGGCCTTGTCTCGGGCCTGAAGTTTGCGTATGGTGTCCATCATGACGGGGTCTTCCTTGTAGGCTTCCACCATCGACCGATTAACATTGTCAAATAAGCCAAACTCAGTTATTAGCGCACCTAGGTAGTCTTCCCTTCGTGACAATGCATTAACAACCTTGTTGTACTCTCCCTTCACATAATCTAGTTTGAAGTCATTTTGATCTACGACCTCAATCCAGGATTTGAGAGCATCGGAGAGGACATGTTGTGTCTTGATCCACTTGAGTGTCTGATGGTCAGTTCTCAAATAGAAAAACCTTCCCAACAGATAGTGTCTCCAATGGACAAGTGTTTTGCATAGGGCACAAAGTTCCCTTTCATAGGTGGACTTCGCCAACTTCTTTGATGGCATCTTTTTACTCATGTACTCGACCGACCTCAACTTCTTCCCTTCCTGTTGAGCCAGCACTGCGCCAATGCCATATTGGCTTGCGTTAGTGGTCACAACGAATGACTTCTCAGGATCAGGAACCATGATAACCTCATGGTGCGTGAGAGCATGCTTCAGTTGCTTGAAAGCATCTTCGCACTCGTTTGTCCATTCCCATGGTGTGTCGAGGCGAGTTACATCAGTCAAGGGGCTGACCACCATGCTGTAGTTCTTTACAAAATTATGGTAGTAGCCAGTCATCCCTAAGAAAGGTCTGACCTCGGTCACAGACTGAGGTCAAGGCTACACTAGTCACGAATGCTAACCACCTTTGCATCTTTGGGCCTTATCCCATCCGCGGATATCTCATGACCCAAGTACAAGATTTTAGTGTGACCGAACTCACATTTCTCTAAGTTAATGTTACACTTGTGTTGTCGAAGGAGTGAAAGTACCCTTTCTAGATATTGAGCATGCTCCTCAACAATTTTACTAAAGATAAGTATGTCGTCGAGGTACACGACGATGAACTTATCCAAGTAGTCATGGGATACCCTATTCATGGCCTGCTGGAATATACCCGGTCCATTGCAAAGGTCAAACGACATCACCACAAACTCGTACAGTCCATACCTGGTCTGAAATGTGGTTTTGTGAGCTGGTCCTCTGGTCTAATGGCAATCTGATGGTAGTCGGATTTTAAGTCTGTCTTAGTAGATGTGTGGTAGAGGCTGTGCGTTCTTTACAATGATGACATTCAGTGTCCCCCCCTTCTCAAGGAGAAATAGGACTGGTGAGCCGAAGGGGGAGGTACTAGGCCATATCCAACCCTTCTTTGTGAGCTTTTTCAGTTGTCGCCTAAGTTCGTCTAACTCGGCCAATGCCATCCTATAGATCCTCCTTTGGCCTTCTTGCTCCCATGAACTATCTCAATGGCATGGACAAACTCCCTTTCTACAACTCCTGAAGGCTCCTCAAACAGATCAAGGTATCTTGCGACAACGTTTTCGATCTTTGGGGGTGTTTTAACGGCCTCCCCTTTCTCAGAGACAAAAACAGTACATACCCTCCTCTTGGTTCTGTTTATAGTAACTATAAAATGCTAATGCACACATACACCCGTAAGTGTTTATTGGACTGCTAGCCTTATACTTTGCACATCACTGTCCTCCCTTCCGGTAGTACATGTTTGAGCACCTTTCGGTCCCAGTCAAACTGGGCCTTTGCAACCTCGAGGTAGTACATACCTAACAATATGTCGAATGGCAAACCTTCGCTAACAAGGAACGAAATCCTATGATTCAGTTCCCCACCTCCATAATAGAAGGGGCATACTATATCCTTGATGTAGTCATTTACTACCATGCACTCTTTGTTGGCTAGGGTAGATGCAACAGATCTACTCAAGCGATGCGCCCGGTCCCGTAGGTGCAGTCTCTCAATGCAGTGACAACTTATGAAGTTCTGCGTGGAGCCGATGTCCACGAAGGCACCACACTTGTGGTCACCTACACCAACTTCCACAATGAAGTGCTCCCCTCTAGGACCTCTTCACAGTGCCACCCAAGACTCACTGAGGGTCCCTTGCCGACCACTCGGTTTCTAAGTCTTCTAAGGCTTGAGACACATCCAACGAATAGAGAGTCGTTTGGTCTAGATGTGTCTGCGGGGTGACTAAAGAGTCAATAGCTTCGGCCATCCCTTGAAGTGGTGAAGGTGTACCAACCAGTTCGTCTTGAGTAGAAGCAACTATAACTTCTACTGGCCAGATGTGTTTCCCGAGTTCGTACTCGTAGATGCACCATTCTGGGCGAAAGATCCCCCCAAACCACCTTTGGGAGCGATCTTTTCTGAGACCTTCGCATTCTTGCACTTAAATTGTTGTTGACCATACTCACTGCAATTAATGCAAGCCCCTTGCGAATATCTGTCCCTCCACACATCTTGATCCAGACCAGACCTCACCCAAGCTGGAGTCTTGGTTGAGTTCTGAGTCTGCCCCTAACTCTTTTGTTGCCCGCCCTTCCCGCGGCCAACTGCCTTTCCTTTTGTTGCTACCCTCTGCACTATCATCTCTGTCTCCTCCACAAGTTCAGAAAGGTCTCCGATCTCGGTTTGATTCCCTTTGGAATCAACCATCATCAAACGACTTCCCTTCTTCTTCCACTCTTGTGGAGGCTTCTTCTTTCTTTTGTCCACAGCTAACTACCGAGCCCCTCCTAACTTGGCCCCCAACGCCTTGTTGCTAAAGGTCTCAAGGGTGTGATACTCAATGCTTGCCTCACTAACCAACAAATTCTTGATGTATGTGGGAAGACATCTCAAGAACATGGTTGGGAGGACTTGGGGATCATACCGAACTCCCGACATTACTACCAATTTCCCTACGGCACTAGTGAGTTCCCGCACAGTCTTGTACTTTCTAGTATCAAGACGGGTCAACATGTTAGCGACTTGTTGAGCCTGTCGAGGGTTGTGCAATCGTGCCTCAACTAAGTCCATAAAGCTTTCTAAAGTCTGGGCCTGCGCCCAGTCATTCATTTGCGTGGCAAAACCCCCTTTGTCGCTATATACCCATTCAACCATCTTGTCGCCGAACCTTCTAAGTAAGAAGCGACAGTGATCACCTTCTCCTCAAGCAGTGTTCGGTTGGCCCTCACCCACAATGGAACTGTCCTCAACCAAGCGTCGAGGGCCTCATCCGTCTTGTCTCCTGTAAAGACAGTTGGGGGTTTCATTGGGGTCTTAGGATACCAACGTTGTTGTGGTCCAGTCGATGACTGAATCACCTGCTGCCCTGGAGCTACAGCAGCTGGACTTGAAGATGAAGAAGCTACAGCCTGCGTTCCTGCTGCTGACGTACCACCTAGTGGGACACCGAATTGCGGAACAAAGGGGCCTGATATCGCTTGCAAAGGAACCGGCGATGTATAGACTGGTTGCGTCCTAATACTTGGCCCGCTAGGTATGGAGGGTAGCAGTCCTCCCCTTCCCTGCACTGCCTTCAGTATCTGGTCAAGGGTTGACTGGATTTCATCCAGTCGACTGTCAAGATACTCATTCATGTTTAATAGGTTCAACCGGAAAATCTTTCCTAGATCATCCAAGGTCGAATCATCTACCCTCTCCAATGCAGCCTTGTCTGCCTCCCTGCTCTCCAATCTGGATTTGCGGTTTATGATATGATCTTGTCTTATAGTAGCTTCCCTAAGTTGCTTCTGTAAATGAATGTCGAGTAACTCTACCTGTTGGAGTTCTAACTCCTCTCTAGTGGGTTGAGGTGGTGGCTGGCTGTATTGCGAACCAGCCATCTGACTGGTGTAGGGTCCTGCATTTGTCCCATTAGTTGAGACAAAGGACATGGCGAAAGTTCCTGACGTCTGCTGACCTTGGGAGGTCGCTGCTGAAGTAGCCATAGCTTCAACACTTGGTGTTGCCTCTGCTAAAGCACGCTCTGCGGCTGCTGCCTCCCTATCGGTTTGGCAAATGTCGGGCGCTTGCTTTGGCCCCAAACCTTCTTTCATCCCTGGTAGCAGAACCTGAAACACTACGGGAAATCTATGTCTCCCGTCGTGTTTCTCCTATCATCAGCTTCTCCTTCCTCACTTCCTGTTCCGCTCATCAGCTAGGCAGTCCATTGTCTGCACTAGTGCCCTCACTGGGGCCTACCACAGCATGTCTGACCGGGTTGAAAAATAATTAAAAATAAATTAATATTCGGTAAGTAACCTAGACTACCATTTAAGTAGTGTCAACAACATTTACACAGACTGTTCACATGTCTATTCCTACCTTGACTAGTTTCACTCACAGCAGCGTCGGAAAGAACTGGCTATGGTAGAACACTACAGTTCTAGTCTAAAATGTCTGTTAGATGTTAGCAGTTTGTCCACCAACTAATCAAAATAAAAATAAATCATATAAGCAGATGTATGCACAATGGGTATGGTTGTGATTTTTAGTTGAGCATCAATTGGAATCTCCCTTCCCCTGTATCCAACGTACATGTCCCCATCATCAAGCAGCAGTGTCTAAGGTGTGCATTCATGGCCCACCCCTGTGCCCAGGAATTCGCCTATGACCGGTACTGCCCTTTCTTTATCCTCGCGTGCAACGAGCCTTACGTCTTATTGATCTGGCTGATCAAGAGGCAATTTAAGGACAGCCCCCAAGGTCCTCCGGAATTATTTAATATCGCAAACAGCACAGCGATCACAGGCAGTGGACAGTTCAGATCCCCGCCAAAAATATTTATAGACGGTCCGGTAAGCGTCTGCATAGGACTGGTCAGTCCACAATCCCTCTGTCAGCGCAGCAAAAAGCCTCAAAGGACAAAGCAGCATGGCCTGCGTGTACTACTCCCATGGCTTGGCATGGTGACCGTGACCCGTGCTTCGACCAGGGCCCTTCAAAGGCACCGCCCTGTCCTGCCGGATGCGCCACCGGAGAGAATGTCGTCTCTCGAGGTAGAGTGCTCACAACTCCTCACTGAAGAGAGGACACTCAAGTTTGGACTCACTTCCTCACAGTAAGAAGAGATTGAGAGGGAAGATAAGGTAAGGGAACAACGTACCTGGAGATAGCTGCCCCCAACCACAAATTTCTCACCAATTGAGCCAATGTGCATTTCGATGACCGGTTGTAGCTTCATAACCACCCACAGCGCAATGTAGTGCCACCTCAGCCAAAATGCCACATCAGCATGCTTTGATCATCACACATACATCCGATGTCACCACAGCTCTCACGCTTTCGTCACAACCTTCTTGTGACTCACCTCTCTACCCGGGTGTCGCACTATTAAGCCAGCGCCAATGTATACACACAAGCATCGTCAATGCACCAAGTAACAATGTCGCCAGCGCTAGATGAAGCGATTTTTTATTATTATTATTATTATTATTATTAATTTTTTTTTTTTTTTTTTTTTTTTTTTTTCAGGACAAGGCTCCAATCTATTCGTGCGGAGGAGCACGTGCTGAGAACCGGGCCCAGCGTCCCATATGGAAATTTATGTAGAATTTTGAAAGTTTGAGATACCCGGGCCACTACCTTGCGCGACTCAGAAAATTACTACTACAAACTTCAGAAAAAAGGTCTGGCTACAACAAAACACACCACCACAGAGGTCCTACAAATGCCAAAAACCCTGTGGATCCCTAGCAACCCTTCTAAAGCTCTCCAGCGCTGACTTACTCCCGTCCCTGTCGAGCTCTTCCAAGCCTCGCACCCCCACCCTGCTGGGTTACAGGGCAACACGACTCACCCCAGCTCCGACCAGCGTCGTCCCAGCAACAACCCTTGGTTGTCCCTTGGAATGCCCAACCCAAAGCATCCCCAGATAGCTCTACCAGGCCTCACACTCCTGCATCAGCAGGTTACAGGGCAACACCCCAGCACCGGCCAGCGTCGTCCTGACATCGAACAGGCGCACATCACTGAGTATATCAGCAATGGACCCATCTAAGATGAGTTGCTAGGAGCCCCAGAATCCTAAATCATTCTTAAGAACCCCCTTGGCAACCATGAACAACCAACCAAACCTTGGATCTTAGGAACATTCAGACTGAAAAACCACCTGCCTTAGTGCTTTCAGCAGCCCAACCCTATCTGCCTCCCCAAAATGTCCCGATACTCAATCTCTACCAGGCCTCACACCCCCAACTGCTAGGTTACAGAGTGGCACGACCGACCCCAGAAACCCCCCACCTGCTAGGCTACAGGGCAAAGCAACCCGCCCCGGCTCCGGCCAGCGTCGACTGAGTACCAGCTCGCCAATAGACACTAGAGTGCATTCCACCCTCGACAACTCGCCAGATCTCTCTACCAGGTCTCAGACCCCCGTGCAGCTCGAGTTACAGGGCAGCGCGACCAAGCCCCAACACCAACGGTGTTCTGGCCTCGTCCATTCGCAAACCATCGGGAGCAAGGACATCAGCAGATAGCAGCCAAGCCCCAATCATCACCCTAGATGTAGTTCCGATCATCCAGCTCCTCCAGGCATTGGTTGCATCAAGTGACACTATTCCTTTTCAACCCTACTCCGGCAAGACTTACCGCGGTAGAGCCACGATCTCCACCGCCACTGTGCCCTATTTCCACCCTACAGGCTGACCCCTTCGCCGCAGAGCGCATTATTTCCAACCATCGCAGCCCACACAACCCACTGCAACCAGCACCAAACTTATGAAGATTCCCAATAGAAATTTTGAAGGCTTCATGAGACTCAGATGCACAAAAATGACCTTCGATCGCGAACCAGCTCCAATACCAAATTGCATGGAATATGAACAAGAGGGATATACAGAAAACCAATGCAAAATCACGCAGAAGTCCAGATAGTCATGTAACAAGCAGAGAGCTCAAATGCACCAAGATTCCATCCAAATAAGAGCAATACAATGAACTCGTGAGCCAACGTTCAAGTCCTCAGGCCACACCACCGCAGTATTCAATGTCGGTCCTCTTGTCTGGCGCCCAGCGCCCCGCCTACTCTACCCGTCCTACCTAGCCTATCTACGTTAATGCAATAGGCTCACTTCGACTTTGAAGACCAATATACATGACGTCAACACCAATGCCGACCTCCCACATACACCAGGTACGTACTCTCGACTCCCCTCATCATCCCGTCCCCCACACCTCATGCGCCTCCTACCCGAAGACCACCTTTGCCTCCTACTGCCCTCACGCCCTGCAGCGCCCCTCACCACTCAACGCCCGCACGCACCCCAGCCAGCATCAGCGCAAGCAGACACTTGTGCGCTATCACAGCAGCGTGTCCTCATTGCCTGCCTAGGCCAGACTGCCCAAGACTGGCAGGCCTCCTCCCTATATGCGAGATGTGCTGCTGCTGGTCTGTCTGGGCCTGGCCATGGAAGCTTCCAGTAGCTTCTTGTTCGGGCCCAGTATCTGCGCCCAGGCCCATCTCTGCAGTTGAGGGCCTGGGCCCTTTACAGTTGGGCACACCCAGAATTATCCAGGCTCCGAATGTCTGCCGTGCTTGTACTGGCCCACGGACAGATGTGACGACAACGCGCCATTCTCATTGGCCTGTAGCCACTTCGTCATATGTTGGCCTCAGTGGTTAATGGGGTTAACTGTTTTCAATGCTGAAATCAGTTTTTTTTCGCCAAAATTTTCATTTTTTTGTATTTTTTTTTTTTTACCAGTGCCCAGGGGGCAACCACCTGCATCCTGGGCTCAACGGCCTGACGCAGCTGCTGCTGCTGGAAGTGCCCAGGGTGAGGCCCAGGTTGCACGTCAACCAACTGGCGTTAGCAACTGTCTGAGACCCTCATTGGAAAATGCTGACATAAGGGCTTATCGTGAATATTCAGGCCCGCCTTCACTTAGGGTGAGCACGAGGCTTGCTGGGGGCCACAGTGCAGGACATATGCATGCTGTCTAGGGCCCCCTGAGGACACGTTCCTCACAGACATTAAATAAAAAAAAAAGAAGAAGAAAAAAAAAACTGATAAAAACTTGGAACGAAAAATGTTGCATAAACGGATGAGAGACTTCTGCCTTGCACCTCTTGCCAAAAGTCCTACCTTTGAATCTACATCCACCAAAAGTCCTGCCTTGGACAAAAAACGTATAAAATACAAAAAAAATATGGAAAATATAACCTGTTTCAACTGCAACTGGCAACTGGCAACTGGCAACTGGCAGAAAAAATAGTGGTGTCCAAGACTGCAAGCACACATTGCAGAAGTGTAAGTTTTGGGTTCCGCTTCTGCTACACGCGCAGAAGTTATCTTACTCTGACCGCACCTGCGAGCAGGCTCTGCTTGTTTGATTTTTCCTGAAAAGGAATGTTCCTGACACAATCATGCAGAACCATCGCCAGAGTCCTCATCAGCAAAAGGGCTCGAACTTCTGGCACAGGGCCCAACATAGGTCATTCATTCTGGTCGCAGAGGGACCGCCATCTCAAAGATGTGGTGTACCCGCCCGTTGAATCCCTCTCCTCGACAAAGCGTCCGGCATGGAAGCTTGATATAAGGAGTGAAGTAATCAATGCCGTCACAGGCACCGCTATCTCAAAAATCTGGTGTCCCCATTGAATCCCTTTCCTTGACAAAGCGTCCGGCATGGAAGCTTGATATATGGAGTGAACTCAGTGAAGTAATCAATGTCGTCCTTCGGGCCTTCCCACCATGAGGGGGACGAGCGTATGTGAGAACTCGTTGTATCTTTTTCTGACTTGCCGATGGAATAGGAACCGGACTGATGCTCCCCAGAATGGAAAAGGAGGCAGAGCCATTGAGTTTTTTCTTTTTTTTTGGGTAAGGATATGGAGTGAAGTCCTGTGACCACAGAGGCCACGCGAAGCATAAGAAGAACAGCAATCATCCCCTCGATTCCTGGAGACTTTACTCATAGTCAACGACCCCATGTGAATATCATATGCCTGACTTGTGACATCAGCGGATCGTTGATGTTGGTTCGTTTTATTAAAAGGCATATCCTGTGATCGGCCGTGTTGTCTACTGAAGGAGTGGGATGTATGCAATTAGGGCTGAATGAATAATGGTAATGCAAAATACCAAACAACTAGGCTCTCCTTCACCCGTCCACTTGCCACAGTGGTGGCCATCATTGACACCACGCTATATTGGAAATTACGAATGGAATGCTATGAATGATATTAATAATGGTGTGAATGGTGTGAATGGTGTGAATGGTGTCAATTGTGTGAATGGTATGAAATTACTATGAATGGTAAAGCAATAATAAATACTTACACCCTGTGATTGCTACGATTCCATGTTGAGAGTATCAACTGTCAGCCTTTAGATAAGCACAGGCCAATCATTCTCAGGAACCAACCAAGCACTCAATACTGCTCATGTGCTTCAATGGGACGCTGGACCTGCTTTCCAGCAGGTGATGCTCCTCGCCAATAGATGGAGTGGCCCAGCATGACTGCTAGGGGAGGCTGCTCATATCACCTACCCTAGCCGACCAAGCTAGGCCTTCTCTTAAGCAAACACACACACACAAAAAAAAAGAGGCTTTATACGCCTTCAAGGCTTCAAGCGAATACGATCTCGTCCCTGGGGTTCATTTCTTCAGTGAGCAAATTGATCCACAGCTTGTCCTTACATCTCACCATATTTTGCAGTATCAGAGGAAGCTAAGCCACTTGCTAGGGGCAGGGGCTGTTCAGGGGTGTTTACCTACTCCACTGCACCTGATTTTTTGCCCCCGTAAAAAAATTGAGTCATATCATCCCATGCTGTGCCGTTTCTCGCACTCTGGACAACGGACCGCTCATGCCCGTAACTCCTCATTTCTTTTATTTTCAGAGGCAGCAACTTCTCTGGTCGCAAAGAGTACAAGCCGCTAATCCCACAAACAAATCACACTTAGCCATGTTGACCAACAAACCCACAGGTCAAGGCTAAGGCAAAGGCTTCAAGGATCCTCAAAAATCCTCCGTCTTCCCAGAGACCAGAGAGCAGTGGTTAACTCCCATCTGCGCCACAAGGAGCTGGAGTACCACAAGAAGGTTTAGTCATATTGGTATCTTATGAATCTACATCCACCAAAACGTGCCACTTTTCCCAATTTTTTTCTTGCCTGGGCAGCGTGCACACCTCAGGTAGAAGGGGACATAAATATCAGTGTTCGAAGGGGACATAAATATCAGTGTTCTTGCCCGGGCATAGCCCACGCTGCAGGTAGAAGGACACAAATAATCAGCAAGCGAGTGCCATACAAGGAGTGCCTCTTCCTGCACCACTCTTGTAGCGTTGGGATCCACAGAATCTCTTAGAATCTAGACTCAGAATTTCTTCTCACAAATCTCACACCTCGCTAACCCATTCCTTTTTTTTCATATTTTTTTTTCAGACAACCAGTCTAGCTGTTAGGAGGGGTGATGCCCATTCCTTCCAGTCCTCCTTGTAATCTTGTCAGGCCCCATGCTACCACCTAAGCAATCAACCACGAGCCAAACAAGTTGTAGTCCACCCCACAGAAACTATAGTAAGTAGCCATGGCTAGATCACAGGAACCCTCTTCCTCCTTGCCACCGGTGGCAGTCTGGCAAAGCAGCCGTCAGCCTTGAGGAGATTTCATTTCATGGCCTAGGAAAATTCCGGAGGCTCGGTGCTGCCAGACCACAATGGCTGGCAGCGCCAACCAAAAAGGCAAAAAGCGCAGTGCTGGCGGGTAAGCAAAGCCTGGCGCGCAGTGCGGTGCTGCCCCGCCCGGGATCGGTGGTTTAAGATCAGGCATAACTGGACTATGTCAATATATCTAATCTCCCAAAATGTCATCCTATTATCATAACTTAAGTTGACCACCATTTCGGTCGAAAAAATGTCAGAGTCCCCTTACACAAACCACGACGTAGTCCAGTCACACCTGGTCACCAACATGAGCTTGAAATTATATTATTGGCCTATGTGGTCTTGATAACTACTTGCGCTAAGTACCAGACGTTTTAAACCACCATACTGGGCCCAGCTATCGGCCGTCATGGTGGAAAAATATAGAGTAGAACCGTTTCTAGTCGGATGAATTTGGGTGCTCCTGTAGTGACCCGTACATTTCCTAAAATCGTGGCTTGTTAACCGGCATGGTTTTTTTTGAAGTACTGGTGGTTTAAGGGCTGGGAAAGTTAAATACGTACACTTCGAAATGTTTCTCTGTCTGTGTCTCTCGCTGGTTTAGTGAGTCACAAATTTGAAGGAACAAAGAAGTGCTGCTCCCATCGGTTCGCCCTTCTTGCTGAGTAGGGGAACCACACGCACTCCTGGCCGTAGCTCACCGATGGGGAAGCAAGCTTGCCCAGCGAAGTCATCTTTGTGCAGTGTGTCTTCGTCCCATGCCTCAAAGAACAGCAGTGCCAGCTCAGGCACTGCCAGAGGGAAGCTGAAGGTCTGCTGCTCCCAATTTGGGCGCCGGGTTCTGTGCCGTGCTTCAGTCTTGGCCTTCTTCCTGTCGCATGGGACACCAATTGTCTTGATCTGCAAAATGTTGCAGTTGGATTTGGATATGGGCAAACATCGTTCAGGAAGATGGGAAAAGACGAATCAGGAGGGGGATAGGTGCCAGACAGACCCAAGGATCAGATGTTCAATTCGTTCATTTGGAAAATTGTAAGTGTATATTGTTTGGCTGCATTATGGACGATTATGAAACAGAGTGCTCTGTTTTCTCAAGGACGTTTTGCCATTTAACACAGAGCCCAGAAAGGCACCGAATACCACAAATGACCGACTGAATGCCTGATTCATTGAATACATGGGTGACCCTTATCTGGTCACTTACTCTGGAAGCCCACTTTCTGACAAACAAAATGCGTCCCGCGTTAGGGGTAGAAGTAATTGATAGGGTAGTTTAGGACAAAGGGAATCTGAAGGGTTCCGCTGACCCGCTGTAGAGGCAGTGCTCAGAGTAGTTTGGGGTTAACAGGACTTAGGCAACAGGGGGTTAGTAGTAGGACTCGTAGGCTAGGGTAGGATACAATAGGCTAGCTTGTAGGCAATGAGCAGCCCAGAGTCGCGTCCCAAGAATGGCCGTGAGCCACTCAGGGTCTACCCTGTAAGCTAAGCTGGATGATGGTGACAGACTTTTTCATCTGGGTTGTTTGAGAGGTTCTTAGGCCTCGTTTCCAAGTATGCAATGAAATGATGAAGGCGAATTGAAAAAAAGAAAGAAAGAAAGAAAGAAAGAAAGAAAGAAAGAAAGAAAAGAAACAAGAGTTAATACTGAAATATTCTGGCACACTGATACATAGATTCAAAGCAATCGGGAGAAGGGGAAAGAGAGAGAGAGGCCCCAAATTCAAAAAAAAAAAAACGAAAGAAAAAAAGAAACAAGAGTTGATACTGAAGTATTCTGACACACTGATACATAGATTCAAAGCAATTGGGAGAAAGGGAAAGAAAGTGAGAGGCTCCGGGTCTGGAATGGATGGACACCTAGATAGAAAGATAATACAAAACCAGCTGTCGTGGACTTCACATATCACAGCAAAAAACACCCAATGTCGTTGATGCAAAAAACCCACCAGCGCTCAGACCTTTTGTCCTGCTGCTCAGGCTAAGAGGAGAATGAACTCCCAAAATGTACTTTTATCCCGTGAGCACACCACCCCTCGTCTTTTCCTGATCTTTTCTTTCAGGTGCTTCGCGCCCGCGATATTGAAATGCCTTAACCTCAGCCTTTTAACAAGGAAATTCAGACTCTGAGCCAAATAACCCATGGCATCCCTAATGGGACTTAGGAAGGAGGGCACTATAGCCCTTTTCTTGCACACATCTTTGTCCTTAAACAGGGTATATGCCTGCTGTAACCTCCCACTGTTATCCCATTTTGCAATTCTTCCGAGCTTTTGACCAAGATAGTTTTTGCTTCTTTCAATATTGCATTCTCAGACACTTCCAACTTTATATAGTTCAAGTTGTCATTGTACATCATCTTCATGCCTTCTTTGTACAACATTGGCCATTCCACAAGCGTTGCGCCTGGGTTTCAGTCCAGTGGTGAGACTACTAGCCTCTTTAGAGCTTGTTTCAGACCGAAGACATACTCGGTGTCACAACCCACCAAGTATGAAGCCCCTTTTTCACAAAATTCATTCCAATTTATGTGAACTTTCTGTGTCTGGTGCGCACATTCCATTTTCTTTAAAGGTTCAAGTGCATTGTTACAAGCCTGATTTACATCCTTCCCCCACAACAGCCTCCCTGGATAAGGTGTGTTTTTTGCATTCAGCACGAACTCCCTAACCCCCTCCAATTCATCCAATCTGACTCGAACATGCCCCTTTTCTTTGGGCAGGTCAAAGTCTTTGCAAGTGCAGGGTGACCCGCTCCATCTTGCAAAACGCTGGTGATTATGCAGAATGTCCTTGACATAGTTTCTTTTCTGCCAGACAGTTCTCATTCTACCAATCACCAAGTCAGACAGACAACTTGGGGAGATCATTCCTTTCAAGCAGTCCTTAAAACATCACTGAGTCTCAAAAGGGTAATTTACTAATTTTACCATAATCCTATGTCTCGGATTAATGCCAAAAACCTTTTTGGTAATTCTTGTGATACTACCCCTCGTGATTTGCCTACCTCTGTTGAATTTAACAGTTTAATTCCTGCATTCAATTCTAACATTTCTTCTAATTTCTTTTTATACAAAGTCTTCCTCTTCCAAGGGGCCCTCAATATAGAAATTACATCAGCCTTTGCTATTTCTGATTTGTTCTTAGTCTTTTTCAGGTTTGTTACAAACCATTCCCAACCCTCCTGGATGAATGGCTTCACATCTTTCAAAAGGAACTTCTTTCCAAGGAATTCAACAATACTGAAGCCAACTAATAATTTAACTAGCCCCCATGGTTTGAGCCAATGATCTCCCTTATTTAGCATATTCAACAGACTCGGCTCCCCTTTGACATTCAAATGATCACAATCAAACCAGGGCTGCACCTGCCACCGGCCAGTTGGACCGGACCGGACCCAACCGGGCCGGTTGGAACCCCGGTGGTCCAACCGGAAATCCGGTTGGGCCCAAAACTGGGTCTTTTTTTTTTTTTTTTTTTTTTTGATGATGGGGTTGGACTGCACTTGTTGAGATCTCCCCGAATCCGCAGAGAAAATATTGATCTGCAATTTTTTTTTTCATGGGGTTGGGGGRGGGGGGGGGGGTTGTGGCAATTCATGGATTGAGGGTGGGCTGCATTTCAGGGGTGTCCTCCTCCTCCTCCTCCTCCTCACCCTCCTCACCATCATCATCATCATCATCATCGTTATCACCATCATCATCATCGTCGTCGTCGTCGTCATCATCGTCATTATCATCATGATGTCATCCTCCTTCATCATCATCATCATCCACTGTCCATATCATCACCCCACGCGCCCGCTACCCTCCGCGCGCACCCACAACTTTGCTCTCTCTCTCTCTCTCTCTCTCTCTCTCTCTCTCTCTCTCTCTCTCTCTCTCTCTCTCTCTCTCTCTCTACTTCGGAAACTTCGGACTTCGGCTTTGCCAGAAGAAGAAGAAGAAGAAGAAGAAGAAGAAGAAGAAGAAGAAGATAGTAATAAGAAGAAGAAGAAATAGAAGAAGAAGAAGAAGAAGAAGAAGAAGAAGAAGAAGAAGATAGTATGAAGAAGAAGAAACAGAGAACAACAAGGGAAGACTTACCTTTACCGATGGACGGCCGGGCGGGGCGATGGCGATCCGAGGCTGGGGTGGACGTGGGGGGGCCGACGCAGCCTCGACCTCGTTCACTTTCGACGAAGTGACGGGTCCTGCTGCTTGAAAGCAGGTGGAGGCGGGAGGCGGGGTGGTGGGGGTGGTGCCTGGGGAAGGTTTGGATCGCCGCCAAGAACTTCCGGTGGTTTCCCGCCCAAATGTTCAAAAACGGGCGGCCTACTTGGGCAGCAGATCTCACCAGATTGACGACCCAGATAGGCTGCCAGTTTTTCAATAATCTGGCGGGCCTACCAGACCCGGTTGATCTTTTTTTGGGGCCGGGAGGCCTCCACGACTCGCATGGAGGCCTCCCGGCCCCCAAAAAAATTGAAACCCCCCCGCCAGCGAATTGCGCAAATCCGGGGGGGAACTGGCGCTCTCCACCGGCCGGTACCACCGGCCCGGTTCCGGTGGGGGAAGAGGGCCCCGGTGGGACCGGATATTCAGCCTTGAATCAAACAGGATAGCCTTTTTGCATGGTTCAAAACCTTTCCTTGTCTTTAGCTGCCTTCTAGGCTTGCTCCTTGAGGGTTTGTTATTTACCTTTCTCGAATTCAAACCAGGGCTGAGACTTCGAATGACGAATTCTTCCATGCAACCAAGTGAACTCTTACTTCCAAACCATAATGGCAAAGCAACGTAATTACATATCCCAATTTTTTCCAGCCATCTATGCACCTTTTGTTTTGGTTCAGATTCGGTGGTCCTCACATGTTCACGCCATCTAATCTGCAAATCCCTCTCTGTTTGCCCAATATAAGCGTGTTTGGAAAAGGGGAGATTAGAAGATAGACACAACTATTGCCTTTCAGCAATTTGTACCATTCTGTAGTGTTGAGACTCGTCCAATACTTAACGTAGACTTTACCCCATCTGATGTCTGCTTTGAGACAAAGTGCTAGTGCAATCAGCTTCAGGAGATTACGCGCCTCCCTCCCAATGATCTCATGATGCTTTTTTTTAAGCTCAATTAATCTCCTACGTACCCTTAATAGCGTTCTCTTACTAACCAAATCTAGTTTCTCGCCAGATTGCCTTTCTGTAACTCCTCTTCTGA
Organism: Chara braunii; assembly: GCA_003427395.1. Taxonomy (NCBI): domain Eukaryota; kingdom Viridiplantae; phylum Streptophyta; class Charophyceae; order Charales; family Characeae; genus Chara; species Chara braunii. The sequence continues at coordinate 236,034 of BFEA01000022.1, forward strand.
GTCGGAGCTGCTGGAAGTTTCCTCCGCTTCGTCACCATCACTCTTCTTTTCATCCTCCTCCTCATCGGCCTTCACCTCGTGCTTCTCCAGTTCTTGCAGTACTTCAAAATCTAGCCTTGCGAGCTCCCACACTCCACCTCCTTTCCGTTTGTTCGGGATACCCTTTACTTTGCACAGAGCCTGTATCTCTCTGTAGTGCATTGCATCATATTAGATCACCCTGTCTTGAAAATATAAGCCTAATGACCCCTCTTCCCTCTCACCTTCTCCGTTCTTCTCAGTTCCCATCATCTTCTTTTGGGGTTCTTCTGCATCCCCCTCTTGCTCACCACGCCCAAGCCCATATTCACCATGCTTCATGTCCTGCCCAACAGTTCTTTAAGAAGATCTTTCAATTCTGCCAAATCCTTCCCCCCACGGGACGAGCCATCCATTTTTCTACTCAGATTTTGCACTACCCTATCTTTTTCAATCTCCCTCCCATCCTCATCTGACGACACCTCGACAGGCTTCTAGGTCTTTTCTTTCCCATTTTTCCTCAAGAGCACTGACCGGGACCTGACTTTAGCTTTCAATGTTGCTTTTCTCCGAACTGGAGCTTTCTCTCAACTCCCTTACTTCTTTTTCAGCCCGCATCATCTTCAATTCTTCCAATTCCTCATCCTTTAGCTTGGATTTTTTGTCCACTTCCTCGAGTTTTTCTGAGAGCAACTTCAGAGAGCCCCCAAAATTCGTTGCAACCCATTTCTTCATCTCATCCTCCTTTCTATCATCAACAAGTTTTCCTTTTCCCTTCTCTTTCCCTTGCTTCCTATTCTTCTCTATCTTCTCTTGAGTCCTTACCTTTCTTCCCTTCTTTTTGCTTCCCAGACTCCCTCCCTGGCACCTTTAGTCTCGCGATTTCATCGAGATCTTTTTTTTCGTGCTTCGTCCACAGCGTCTTTCAATTTCAATTTCTCAATGAAATCAGCGCGCTCACGCGTGAAAAAGGCTTGATTCTGGTATCCCCCATTCCCACGACCATAAACCCGGTTATATTGACCCCCCGATTGCGTATGAGTAAAGATCGTTCCAGCGCGCGGCCATTACGCCTGTGGCTGAGCCCAAACGTAATTCGGAGGTGTCGGGTTATAACCGAAAGGATTCATGGATGGACCGAAGGGTGGGAAGAAAGGGTTCACCGGAGTTTGATAGGGGATGCTTCCTGCAGAGAAGGGAGCAACAGGTGGTTGAGCTGGTGGGGAAGGAGGAGGGGTCTCCATCCAATACCTCCCACAGTTTGACCACCTACCCCTACCCCGATCCCTACCACGCGCCTGCATGTGCTATACTATATCAAATACTACAAAATGTTTGTATATGTATCGGTAATCAATCGAGAACACACGTCAATACACAAATAAGTACACGTTAGTGTCAGTGAGTATCAAAAACTTCAATCCCCATAGTGTCAAAAACAAATATTCCCTGATGAGATGCTCAGTCGTTCGACGTCAGTATTGGAATCGCGGAGACCTTCAATGAGTGATGTGTGCTGCTCCGATCGTTGACACGTGCATAACATACAAGCCAATATCGTAGTGAAACCAAAGAAGGCTTGCCGCAATACCACGATGATGCCAAACAATGAAGAGACAGCGCACAAACCACAAAAGCGCTTCCACGTGTCGGAACAACGACGTACCGTAGCATAATACTACGGATCATGAAGAGAGAAACTCGCGCCCGGTGTCGACGATACGGTACTCAGGTGTCGCTCACAAACCCTAGTACGGATGACGACGTCTTCCCAGCGTAGACATAGCAGAACCCTACTGCAGATGGACTCTTAGACAATGCTGCCAAGTATCGAAAACTACGCTCGCTCCGTAGTATCGAGGCGGTGCCACTCGATGGCCCCCGACCAATGGACGGGTCTTCCATGGCCACTTCAGGTTATCTCATAGGTTTCAGGTGGGGACCTGAAACCTCTGAAATGACCTGAAGTGGTTGAAGCTTCTGGAAGCGGTTTCAGGTCCCCCCATCCAAGTACCCAACACCCGTATGAAGCAGTTGAAAATGACCTGAAAATATAGGCATTTGTTAACCTTCTCTCTCTGGTAGCTCTTGGACTTTCTCAGGACTGCGCGACTCCTTTTGCACTAATGTCGGTTGGAATGACGAGGCCTAGCAACCTACCGGACTGCTAGGATGGATTGGCCTACTGGACTCTGCAGCAGCTAGCATACAAATGGGCCTATCGGTTGGGATGATGACCCATGGGCCACATGACTTCGGGAATTCTGGGACCAGGACTAGGACTCAAGCTCAATAATGCATGAAATCCGCACGAGCGAGAGAGAGAGAGAGAGAGAGAGAGAGAGAGAGAGAGAGAGAGAGAGAGAGAGAGAGAGAGAGAGAGAGAGAGAGAGAGAGAGAGANGAGAGAGAGAGAGAGAGAGAGAGAGAGAGAGAGAGAGAGAGAGAGAGAGAGAGATGAAACTCACTTTCACATAGAAGTCAGGGGGCTTCAGTGTGTCAAAGAAGTGTTTCCAGCCTTTGCCGCATAGGACTTGGACCTAGTGGAAAGGGGGCAGAAACCAGCCAAAATTGAACACAGAGCTACTGCGTTAGAACCTATTGCAATCAACCCACTTCTCAAGCTCACCACTCAACAATTCGCATGCATGAGCTCCACAACAAAACTCAAAAGATAAGTCAATGAACAGGGAGGAAAGGATGATAATAATACCATTAATTGACAAAGGTTGATAATAGTACCATTAATTAACAACCAAAGATTACGGAGTTGATCTTCTCCCTCCTCAACCCCGGAATTTTCATGTCCAATCACTTATTCTCTCTGCCGAATGAGTCTCTCAGTCCAACCAACGCCAGGCTCTGCTTCTGTCTCACTACACCCAACCGAAATCTCTCTTCTACCATTCCCTCCTCAAGCACCTCTTATTCCAAGCAGCAATGCCGCATACCTCAAGCAAGAGAGAAGCCAACAACAATGCAGAGCATCAGCCACGGGACAATCTCCCACAAGCAAGTTCTCACCTCCAACCTTCTGTCCTCACTCTCTCATCTACAGCTATGGAGCCACCCGACTCCCCTGCTCTACCGGCAGCCTCCTCTCATCCATGGCTGCCTCCCCTATCTCTGTTCTTCTGACTTATGCAAGGTAGTCTCCTCCAGCATGCCAGCTCCAGCTTCACCTTGCCCAGGCAGAAGGAATACTGAACTGAGTCATGGCCTTTCTTTTGTAAAGTTGACTCAGCTTTGGCGTGCCTCAGGTTGCCTCCTTGAATGGCTGAAATTTTCTCGACCTGTGCAGCGAGCATATGGTTGCGGCCTGTGTGTGCCTCGTCTGAGCGAGTGTGGATGCTTCTGGAAACTGTGATGAGCCCTTGGATTCTATGTGATCTGTAGCTGAGTTTGCCTTGTGGGAAAATCTTCGACTCTTGCTCTACTGTGCCCAGGTTGGGCCTGACTGTCGACTTTCCTCAGGCCTGGGAGGCTGGGACATTTTTTCCAGGCCCTGGGGTTGTTTTCGAGGCCCCGTACCCGTCTGTTTGATCTGATAGACCCTTCTTCGACAACTCCTGATTCTCCTGGCCCTAGACAGGGATTCTTGACCCTGGAACTCGGACTCGGACTTGGGAGACACGAGCCTATACTCAATTCTAAGGCCCCTTGGCTTGTGCTTATCACAATATGTAAACCTCGAGGAGTTCGTCCTCCGGAATTGCACAAGGTGAAAGCTAATAGTGCTAGGCAGCTTGTCCTGCTGATCATACTCTCATGGGTTCAAATTTGCTCTCACTAGCACACATTAGCATATCAGCTGCAGGTCCGTACTTAATATCTCGGACAGTAAATTGGAGAGAATGAAAAGACTGGTAATAGAGAGACTGAAGAGTATATAACTAACTGTACATTCGTCACACACTCCAGATACAGTATGCCACACTCTGGTTCACTCAAACATTTTCCACTGAAGCTCAGCTATTGGACCCATCCCTTCACTACAACAGATCACATGCCTTCATTGAGCTTGGTGACCACAATGAGCCTTCTGATAGTCCCTCATGTACGCTTGTACACGTAGGCCCACACAACATCAATGTTGCATCATACAGGCGAGAAAAATAACTCCTTGCTTTTGCACACATGCTCACAAAACCCTGGGACACACACTATAGCAGGCATTTGAACAGGTTTGATAGTTGTAGCAGCATGTGGCCAGGGAAGACTTTAGGATTGTAGTACGATCTTTCTCGGCCGAAGTCCAGGCCTTCGGCCTCTTTTCCACACCGTCGAATGTCAGCAGGGCGTGTTCTAGGGCTATGGGGTTCGGGGTTATTGTGGAGCACATCTCTGTCGCCCCCTCTTGTCTCCATCATGTTTTTCGGGTTCTCTCTGAGCTACCTTTTGTTTGTTTTATCTAGGGCTTCACTTTCAGTAAGTAGGGCATGCTGCAAGGTCTGGGCCTTGCTCCTTTCTGTGAGGATCTGGGTCCTCGGCAGGCCTAAGGGGCCCCTGCTGCAAATGTGCCCGCCCTAAGTGAAGGTGGGCCTAACAAATCACGAGAGGCCCTAAGCTGTCAAATTCGTATTTGGGGTCCAGGCAGTTTCGTCACGCCAGTTGGTTGAGGAAACACAGGCCGAGCAGCAAGGAAATTCCACGACCTTCTAGGCTTTTCCGAAAGAGCAGGCCCTGGGCGAGATTCGCAGCCTCATACACAGAAAGTTGGGAGGCCCAACTGAATGAGGCCCAGTGGCTGCACCAGAGGCGCAGCATCCTGGGGCCTACCGGAAGCTTCTGGGCCCAGGCCCAGACCAGTCAGGCTGCGAAGGCAGGCAGACTCTTTCCATATAGGAAAGAGCTCGTTGCCTGGAGCCGCATTCACACACTTGCATGCCTAGCGATGGCGCTGCTGGAGCGAGCGCTCGCGGACTGCTACTGGAGCTGAGAGGCAAGGCGTGGGCACGTGCGGTCGTGTGAAGGAGGGCACTGCTGAGGGCAGCGCCATAGCCCAGCCACCATAGCTGGCGGGCTTGGACTACAGTGAGGCGCAGGGGTGGTCTTCGGGTGTACAGAGGGAAAACGTGGGTGTAAGACGAGGGAGAGAGAGAGAGAAGGATGATGATGATGATAATGTGAGGGCACATACCTGGTATTGGTGAAGGTCTGCTACTGGCAACTTCTTCAAGTACTTCGTTGGCTGCTGACGTCAACAGTTGCATTGTCAATTAGTAGGCTACTAGTAGCTGGGTAGGGAGTAGGCTGGGCGCCGAGCGCCAAGTACGGAGAAGGACCTGGATACATATGTTGGTGGTGGCGAGAGCAAGCTCTCATTGACATTGGTTTCCAGTGTTACGATTCTCCATTGGTGACATATTGGTGCAATGCTGCTTTCTGAGCACGGTGATACGATCTGGCTTTCAATGTGATTGTGCAATCTGAATATTGTCATCTCGCTTCTGTTCATTTTCCTTGCAATTTGGTATCGGAGCTGGTTCGAACTGCGCTCATTGGCTCTTCGCAATAGCTGCGCGGTGCTTCACATGAGGTGTGGGGCAGTGATAAGGCTTGGGCGTTGGACGTAAGGCGGCCCAGGGTCGTGTGGGCGCGCCAGGAAGCTATGTGGTGACATTAGGGGTGTACGCAGGATGATGAAAGCTCGCTGATGTGGCATTTAAGCTGAGGTGGAACTGCATTCTGCTGTTGGTTGTGTCGAGGCAAAGACCGGTCATCATAAATGCACATCAGGTTGCCGGTGAGAAATCTGTTGTTGGGGGCAGCATTATGAGGTACGTTGCTCTCTTCCTTATCTACCCTCTTCGTTACTGCTTACCGTGAGGAAGTGAGTCTAGTCTTGAGAGTCCTCTCAATGTGAGGCGTCGCAAGCGCTCAACCTTGAGAGTCGACATTCTTCCTGGGCAGCAAGCTGGTGGGAGACGGGCGTAGCCTCTGAAGGGCCCTGGACGAAGCACTCGGGTCACTGTCACCATGCCAACCCGCTGGGACTAGTACACGCATGCTTTGCCGTAAGTCCTTGGTTCTGCTGCTGCGCAACAGAGGTCATGCAGGGCATGCCAGCCCCTTGAACAGACGCTTTAAATATTTCTGGCCGGGACTCGGTGTTGATTCTGGCTGTGATCGTCGTCCTGTCTGCGACGTTAAATAATTCATGAGGAGTTACGGGGGATCTCCTTAAATGCCTCCTGATCAGCCAGATCAAACCGGGTGTAAGGCTCGTTGCATGCGAGGATAAATAAAGTGCAGGGGCTGGCAGGTTCGGCGTTGACTTGGGGCACAGGGGTGGGCGGGATTGCACACCTTTAGACACGCTGCTCAACCAGATGCCTAGGAACGTCGATACAAAGTGCTTACTCAAGAGGGATACAGGGAAAGGGTTGGATTCCGGCAACTGTTCGCCGTGGCATTAATTAGATAAACTGCCATTCAGCATACATCTCTGCAGGGAACATTATTTTTATTTTTGATTATTTAGTTGTTACGGACTTGTCTAACAATTGACAGACAGCTGCAGATAGAGTAGTATATTCTTTGCTGCATTGCAATCTGTATTAGAGTAATCAAAAAATAGAATTAACATTCCCTGTAGGATCTGACATTGGTTGGCACCTAACTACGTAACTGTTTTTGTCCAGGCCGACCGAAGTTAGTTGTGTATCATACTCAGTTGTGTATCATACTCAGTTGTGTATCATACTCAGTTGTATGTCATGCTGCGGTAGGATTCAATGTGGATTCTAGTTTAGATCACACGCATTGTAGCTCATGAGTGATGCAAGCACGAGTGAGGAGTTGTTAGTGGACGACCTTAGGGTCACTCGAAGAACTGCTCTCAGTTGACCCTTGACTTTCCTAGAGTTAGGTCCAGGGGACGAGAGGAGACTGTGGAGAGAGGCTAGGGAGAGGGCAACAGCGAGGAGAGCGAGGGACGCTGAGGCCAGCGCCAGGTCTAGAACTATAGCTAGCACAAGTGCAACCATGGCCACCTCCTCCATGTCGCAGGCCTCTTCACAGGTCACTTCGTCAGGAGTCTGCCAGAGTGGTTCTCAAGCTTCCATCAGCCAGAGTGTTGGCTCGCAAGTCAGCCAACAGGCTCAACTCACGCCGAAGGATTATAAAATCCTCCAACCAGAAGAACTTCAGGATGAGCTACGACGGCAATTGGATGAGGCATCAGAGAGAAGAAGGAGAGCAATAATGAGAAAAGCTAGACTAGGTAGTAGATTGCAGGAACTAGGCAAGCTAGAGGCACTAGATGAGTCCACACTTGATCCCGCTATGCAAGCACTGCGGAATTCGCTCCTATGTGTGGCGGAGACGCAGGTTGTTCAATAGGAAGTGTTGGCTGAACTAGTGGCAGGCCAGAAACGAATTCTAGTTGCACTTCAGGTTCCTCGTATAGTGATGAGGCAGCCTCAGTTTGTTGTAGCTCCCCCATCGGTTGCGGGTCCATCAATGACGTCGTCGTCGTTTGGGCCCTCATTCTCACCTATGTTTGGCATGCCTCCTCTAGGTGGTTATGTGGCGATTAGTGGTCCGATCCTTAAAACAGTGGTTACTACAGCCCCACTATCAAGTCAGGCCCAAATTAGTGTGCAACCTGTTTCGATGGCTATGCAGCCACTGCAGCAATCTCTTGGGCCAATGCAGCCTATGCAGTGGATGCCCAAAATACCCTTGCTGAGTCTTAAGCCCTTCTCTGGCGACAGGAAGAAGGATGAGGACTTGGATACCTGGGTGAGGACGGTGCCTACCTATGTGAGGCACAAGCTCACCGGAGCAAGAAGTTGTAGTGGCTGCCTCCTTTCTAGAAGGGTCTGCAGCCCGCTGGTTGAATGGCCTTGTGCAGCAGCAGGGCTACGGTCAGAACTTCGATGCCTGGGCCCAGGCCCATACATTGGAAGACTTTGTACGGTCCGTGTATAATAGGTGGCATAACCCTCAAAGGGCTCAAAACGTCATAGACGCGATCAACAATCTTTGTGCCAGAAGGTACAAGAATGTTCGTGAGCTCACGGATACCGTAGAACGTCTGCTCGTGGTACCTGGTGTGCGCTTTGACCAGCAGGTACTCCTCACGGATTACCTAAGATGTCTGCCTTCATAGGTTAGGACAAAGTTGGTGGATGAGGCCTATGTCGAACAACACAACTTTGCTTCCTTCAACAAGAAGGCCTTAGATATAGAGGCAAAACTGGGTCCGTGCATCAGAGTCACGGAGATGGTACGAAAAAAAGGCTCCCCCAGGACTGGAAGAAGAAAGGGCAACTAATGTTCGTCGACCACGATGGTCAGGCGACAAAAAATGACGACTTCCCAAACCTTGAGGAGGAGACAGAGCATGATGGGGCCAGCGAGACTTCGGATGAGGGAGTCATGGCACCCATCAAAGAAAAGGCTAGGGGGACCAGGAAGAAGAAGGTAGGCTGGTCTACAGGTCAGGGCGACCAAGGAACGCCCGCATGGGTGAAACTTGGTTTAGAGTATGAGGTGTCAGACCCACCGACGCTGTGTTCGAGAGATGTGTCTGAGGCCCTAGAAGAGTTAGAGACTAAGTGGTGAGGGAAGGACCCACGAGACTCTTGGGCGATGATCAGTAGAGGTCCAAAAGGTGAACACTTCGTGGTAGAGGTTGATGTAGGTGGCCGCAAGGTGGAGGCCTTCGCAGACATAGGCTCTACACGAAACTTCATCAGCCGTGCTTGTGTGGATAGACTGCGCTTAGGGGACCAAGTGCAACGGCTTAGCAGAACTGTAGCTTCTACGCTAGCCAACAAGCACCAGATGGTAGTTAAAGACTATGGCAAGGACGTAGTCTGTTCCTTCTTTTATGGAGAAGGGGAAGTGAGACATAAAATCTCATTCCTCGTCAGCTACGAACTGCCCTTCGATATGCTACTAGGCATGTACTACCTTGAGGTTGCTCAACCTCAGTTCGATTGGGATAGAAAGGTGTTGTTACACAAGCTGCCAAATGGTAGGACCGTTAGACTGCAGAAGTTTAAAGCTAGCAGTCTAGTGGAAAACTACGGCTGCATGTGTGCCTCCTCTTTCTATAACTATTATAAGCAGAATCGCGAGGAGGGCATGTATCTAGTCTTTGTCTCTGAAAAAGGGGAGGCCGTTAAAGCACCCCCAAAGATAGAATCAGTCGTCGCGCAATATTTCGACCTTTTTTAGGAGCCCACAGGTGTGGTAGAAAGGGAGGTGGTCCATGCGATAAAGGTTGTCCCAGGTAGCAAGGTGCCTAGAGAGCGAATCTATAGGATGTCTCCTGCGGAGTTGGATGAGCTCCGCCGCTAGCTCAAGGAGCTCATAGAAAAGGGATGGATTCGGCCTAGTACCTCCCCTTACGGTGTCGGAGGGCACGGTGTCCCGGCCCTCCGCTGCTTGCCAGGCACCCACTCACTTACTGCTGTGAGCCTAGTGCCAGATTGCAGGGTCGTGCGAAACTGACAGGCCCTGATACTGAGTTTTCCAGCGGAACCGCGCAGGTTCAGTGTTCGATTACGGTAAAGCGCTACGGGTCTGTGGCCTGGGTAGTCACTGGACACGACCACACGAAGGTAGGGGCTGCGGTCTTTTTCGCTGCATAACCGGACGGACATTCGTTCACACACCGCTGTGCACGAGGGTTTGCCCTCATACCTTCGTTGCAAACCTGGTACCAGTTCGCGGGGTCATGCTGAATCAGCAGGGCCGGTTTCGGGTTTTAGTGGTACGGTGCGGGTTCGGTGCTCTACCTTGCTACAGGCCAGCCCGCAGCTCAGATGATCGTCGGGTCCCAATGGTTGTGATCTGGACCAGAGGCAAGGGTGTGATAGCGGTAGTCCGCGCATTTTTCTCAACCGCGTGCTGGACCCCTATAGCTGGGTTATGGGGTAGGTGCAGTGGCGACGGTCACCGTTAGGAGGAAAATGCAAAAGGAAAAGAAAAGGGAAAAAGTTGAGCGTCGAGCTTTGGATCGTTGTCCTGGCATTTTGGTGTCTGATGGTTTAGCGAGGTCGCAGCGCAAGAGAACTTCGAAACGCCATTTTCCCTTTTTTACTATTATTATTGTTACTATTAATATCGCTAGGCTTTCTTCGAGTCTTTTCGGCCCACTATTTCGTGGGAAGGCCAACGGCTCGAATAATGAGTGCAGTGGTGGTCTGCGGCCAGACGGCCCGACCTTTCGCGTATACCGCCTGTGGATGGTCTGTCCGGCTGGGCGCCGCGCAGTGGGATCCCAAAAGAGGGGCAACCCGCGGCCGCATTGGTAGGAGGCTTATCACTCTCCGCGGAGAATCATAAGCCCCCTCCTTGCCATCGGACACGAGTACCCGTCAGGGAATAGGCCAGCAGGCACGTTTTGAGGGAAGGGAATCGCTCATCAGTTTTCCATTATGGGACGCCGCACCAAACCTGGATCACTTCACCACCAAAGCGACCGTTGGGGTTCGGCCCTTGCTTTCTTTCTTCGTTCTACTCGTCGCGCGGAAATTTGAAAAGTAAATGTTTCTCCTTTTCCTGTTTGTTTTATCCTATTTTATTGGCTTATGAATTACAAATTATTAAAACGCAGAACGCTGAGAGTCACTTGAATCCCTCGTTTAGAGCGCTAGGATCGGGGTGGGCGGCGATCTTATACAAGAGAGAGAGACGAGCTTCCGACAACCAGGGTATGAGCAGTCTTGCCGTGCCGGTTGTGGGCAGGCTAGTGGGAGGACCATGCTGCAGTGTGGGCGTAAGGCAGTCCTGTCTGCGCGTGAGTGCATAAACTGTTAAGGCCTGACTATTCTGAGTGTGGGTAGCCTGGTATCCGCTGTCACTTCGGGAGGGCTCGCTATGGTGCAGAGCAACGGACTATACGGCTATAGGCCGAGATGCATCTAGTCTCTCTTCAGGTGGGAGCGGATGTCGGGAGATGGGCCTACAGTGACGACTATACTAGACTATAGCTATAGCAGACAGGAGGCAAAGCTAAAGATAAGCGTAGAAGGCGGGAGAGAAGAAGAGATGAGAGCGGACCCAGGCCTGCAGAGGGCGATTACTGAGGCTAGGGACCGCGCAGAAAGAAGGTGCATGCGGGATGGGGTCACAGGCGAGATAAGAGTGACTGCCGCATACCTGGACGGGGGAACCTCCACTGACATGGTGGAACGGGAACAGCAACACTTGGACCGTGATGCAGAGGCAGAAAGTGAGTCAAGTGATCGAGAGGCCATGACACAGTCCTGGCACGGACTGGACCAGGTCCGCAGGAACCACCCTCAGGCGAGGCCAGTTGAGGACGGCACAAAGGCCAGCTCATGGTGACGGGAGGATCAGGCCCGCTAGACGGAGGTCAATGGGGAAAAGAAACGGTTACGAGAGGAGTGGTGCAAGGGGGGGTTGGCTAATTCAGAGCCGCGGACGCGCTGCTCGTTGACGTCACCTCTAAGAAAGAGCGGTCGAGGGGGGGGGAAGTGCGTGTTCAAGAAGAGAAGAGTTGTGGGGACAGAGAACTACTGTGGGTATTTACTTAACCTGGCTGGGGCGGCTAGATCTCCTCTCTCACGGTGTCTGAGTAGCTGCCTTCGGGGTTCGTGGCGTGCATGGCTCAGGCCACGCTGAAGCTGGTGCACGACGGAGGTCGAACTCCTGTGAGGTGTCTGTGGGTGAATAACTGTTGATGCCACTGGCTATGGCTGTTTCCTTCCCCTATTACGCTCAGCCTCCTCGTGGTCAACAGATGAAGATCGGTACCATGTCCGATAGTGTATTTTCCTTTCCTTTTTTTTTTTTTTTTTGTCAGTATGTGATGACAGGAGAGAGCTCTAGTGAGACGTATAAGGGAAACAATTTTTTTTTTTGTTTTGTTTTGTCAGTATGTGATGACAGGAGAGAGCTCTAGTGAGACGTATAAGGGAAACGAACACTAGGAAGAGCTAGTTGTGAGAAGGAGGGAGGCTTTAGGGGGTGTAACAAAAGTTCACTCGTTGCTGCTGACACTTACCTTTACCCGTGGTGATGATACCGGGGGGGGGGGGGGCGCTGAGCACCTATGACATGCTCCGTTGAGTAAAGAGGTCTCGTACGTACGCCAGTCAAGAGTTGGCGAGTAGAAGTCAGACTAGATGAGGCGGGTTATTTTAAGGGGGGAATCCTGTAAGACGCGAGAGACTGGTCGACATAGAAAGCATTCTAGTAGACTCTAACATGCTCTGAAGTTGGATCGCCTCACCTGTGTAATGGCCATCTGAGTGTGTTTGCTGGAGATACATCGCTTGCTGGCCATCAAGAGATGCGTGATGGTTGGAGAGAGGCCAGAGCTACGATTGAGAGATGAAGGAAACTGGTAATTGGAGATGTGTGTTGACGATGAGCGGCACGCCCCTGTGGCAAGAATAGTAACTAGAGACGATCTGTAAAATTGGGCAAGCAACATTGACAAGCACTGGCAATCGTCACGATCAGTAGCTCACTCAGCTACAATTATAGTGATGGGGGTACCGTTTATGAGAAGCTCAAAAAAAAAAGGGACTCATCTGTTGTAGGTCGGGACGTTCAGACAGCCAAAGTACTCTCTTTCTCTTGCTAGCAAGTTGGGGTAGATGGCAACTATTCCAAGCGCATCCAATCTTTACCAACTCCTGAGTATTGTATTGTTAGACTAAGCAATAACTCTCCCCTTACAGGCTAGCATTGAACTTTGCAGTCAGATTAACGAAACGTAGCTGGCAGTCGCCGTGAGTGACAGTCTGGCAGTGACGCTCACTAGGATCAAAAGTACTACCTGGCTAGCGGGGTCTGTCTCATGGATGTGGATCGTGAAGGCAAGAGACTTTCCAAGAACGAGCAGTTAAGGCGACTGTGCGGATAAGGTTACTAAAATTCTCTCGAATTTCATTCCCTGTTTCTCATGTCAGTACAGAAGTAGCTTGAGCGATTTGGACTTCCCAAGCCTCTCGCCCAGGCGGTGTCTGTCGCCTTTGGGAAACGAGTCAACCGGCATGTAGTGGGGAAAGAGAGGTTGAAGCCCCTATGCACTATTAGTAGGACAAGAAAAGTTTCGTGCTGCGCAAGATTGCATGTTTGCGGGTTAGACTCATGCTAAACGATGACTAAAGAAAAGAGAGAAAGGGATAAGGATAAGAGACGACTTGATTATGATCGACTCTTCAATTTCTCTCTCGCTTTCTTTTTTTTTGTTGTTGTTCCACTCGAATGCGGCGAAAGTGAGCAATGGAGACGTGACGATAATGTGGTTTAAAATCACGGCTAACGGAGCAAGTACTGAGAATGATGACTGGGCCTGTGCTCAAGCCTCTGAGTAGGTGCTCGACATGCATGTAATAACTGAATAAAAGACCCTATTCTGAGGTGTTTTGTCTGCAACTTGGCAAAGTTCGATCGGCGAACAAACGCTTGATAATAGATTCCAAAACGATTGCCTTATGCGGCACGTGAATGAGTTAACCAGAACCCGTATCTTCATGTATTTTGTTGTGATGCGAGACTGAGTTTATTTAACAGTTTCCTATGTGGATAGACTCTCATGATTACTGAATCTCATCCGATGGTACCCATGTTACCAGTTCGTGGGAAGCCAACGAATCAGCACTCCGATTAAGTTTGGCGAGCTTGATGATGAGCGTCAAACCCGTACGCTTGTCTGCCAAAGCTCTAGACTGCTAATCAAAGGACTGTGCAAAGTGGATATCTCTTCCTGGGTGAGGGGAGAGCGTCATGTGGGGAAGAAGGGGAAACACTTAGAGGTTTCCAACCCACCTCTTAACTCATTGGCATTCCCTTTAATTGATAACTATTCCTCTCTTCGAGTTTGTTTCTTAATCAACGGCGACTGGTTTAACAGTGATAATAATGAAAGAGCTATCTTGACATGATTAAACGAGTGTTGCATTTGCCTCTAGTCAGGGCAAGTAAGGGTGTCTATTTTGGCTATTTGATGAGAGGGTTTAGTGGATGAAACTCGCTGCGCTGTGCTATATCCCGTTGATGGGGAAAAGGAAGACGATGAGAAGAGTTGCTTACCTCTTGGCAAAGTTCTTGCTAGACGACGACTAAAGGACCTTGTTCTGCCTGGCGTACGAACGAGCGTGTGTTAACCTTTCCCGTATTCCGTGGCGGTGAATAAACAGGTGATGTTGAACAAAGGAAATTTTGTGCTACGCATGGGATTAGAGGAAAGAAAAATAAAAGGGAGGAACGCTTGATTGGACCTGGATGTCATAAACGAATCAGTAATCTGACCGAGCTGCGCTCGTGTGCCACTATTATCGACACCATGTTGTGTTGAGTACGGACGAGAAACGAGTAGTATGCATGGGGTCTCGACTAGTGTTAATCGTAAACTGCATTCTACACTTGGATGTTTCAATGAATACTTGATCCTGAGTGAGAACACTCATGCTCACGGCTGTGACGTCAAGTACAGAGTGACCTTGCAAGTAGACCCAATTGGTAGAACTCGATTAAATCTAACGCCCTAATCTCCCTTGATGAGAGTGGTCAGGGGCATGATATGTGGAATATGAACCAGCCATGCATCTAGGGTGATTTGAGCTGCGGGTGAGCTGCCTGAGATGAAAAGCACTGTGCGATTCCGTTACGCTTGAGAAGTCTCGGTACCTGCCTTATCTGGGTTCTCAGAGCACTCTTCTATAGCCGTGAATGTTTTGGTTCTGATGGTATGGTACTCGATGTTGCACGTACGATTACCTCTTTGGAACGTGGACTACCCCCGGTCAACTCTAGCCACACGCCATCCAATCAGGAAAGCCAATCTCGAGTAAACTATTGCCTGCCGTAGAAGGGCAAAAACTATCTGAATTATTTGAGACAAGCGGTTCTTGAAGAGCAAGGCATAAGTCTACTGAAGGGTCGGCACAAAGCAAACTGCAGTGTGAGATAATTACCGTGCGTCCCTTCTGATGCCCCAATTGCGAACGATTACTAGAGACCACAGATTGCAGAGTGACTGATCCCAGGGGTCACGGGCATCTCAATTCAAAGGACAGACTAACGGAGAACGGAAGGGTAGAAGTAGGCAGAGTGAGAGAAATTTTTGCGATTAACGTACACGATAGGACGAGAAGGAGGGTAAGTAAACGGGAGCATCCATGCGGTTTATTCAAATAAAATTTAACTGTCAGAAATCAGGCACCTTCTCAGAAACTGCGGTATTGAGTCGTCCTCTATTGCTGAATTGAACTGGTAGCTGGCCGTTACTCAGTAGTTACCCAACTGAGCCTGAGGGCCGCTTACAGTTGGAGATTCAGCAGTGAGAACGACTGCTTAAAACGTCCGGCACCAGACTGTCTTTGCAGACCGAACGCCAGCAGAGTTCGGACGTTGAGTGCAGCTTGCATCTTTCTGGTATCGAACTTGGCAAAGTTGTCTCCAGCCTATCTCACTGCTTGGGTCCGGCAAAGCAATAGAAACATGAGGGAAGTCGAAATCTTAGTAGTGAAATGCAATTTCGTCATGGACAAGAAGCGAGGATGAGAGGAAGAGGCTTGCCTAGACATGGAGATTCATAGGCAGACCCAGAGAGAACGTGCGGTCCGAAAAGTCCGAGGGGAGAAATACATTGAACACGTACTCTATTTCTACGATCGTGACAGTAGATTACACAACACAGGTTCGAATCTAGAAACAGTGGAGCAGGCCAGGGCGAGGCTCGGATAAACGAAGGAGATACCGAAGCTTTCCTCTTGTAGTTTCCACCAGCTCCCCAGCTAATGAAAACTTTTCAGCAATCTACTTTTCTCTCAATAGTCTGCAGTCTGATATTGAGTGCTTCATATTTGGTGATCCGATGAACGAGCAATCAACAATCTATCGACAATCCATCAGCAATCCATCAGTATCCAATCAGTGTTCAAACCGCACTCAAGCAACAATCAGTCAGTGTCCAATCAATAGTTAATCAACACTCGGAGCTACTTGGAGCCCCCAATTAGAGCCAGTCAATGCTCAGTTGTATCACAAAACGGGGGTTTGAATCAAGATCAGTTACTCTTATCTGCATTCGTTATCAGATTTAGCCAGGCATTACTCTTGTCAGAAAACACAGACCAATCAACACACCTACTTCAGTCCATGAGTACAGCACAGTCGTCATCAGTTTCGGAGACTGTCCTTGCCCGTCTCAACAAGATTGCTTTAAGAGATGCTTTCCATTACCCGTATGTCAGTGCGGTGGGTTTCAAACGGGAGGATCTGTCAATCTTTTATTGCCTTTGCAGAAGGAACCATTCATGACTTGAGACCTTGTGTGAAGAGAGGCAAAGAGAACCATGGGCACTTCGACTCAGTCTGGATTTCGGCAACCAGCTATCTTGGGCAAAGAGAACGTGAGCTTGATGAGAGTGGTGCTAAGCTGATTTGCAATTTTAGGCCCAAGCTCTACGTTGATTATCCCAAGCCACCAGTCCCCTTTCTACTCACTAATGGGTCTTGCTGGGGCGACTTGGTAGATCTGGCAAAGAGGTACATTTCACCTGCAGCAATCGACTACGAGTCAGTGACCGAGCCTTCCGAGTTCCCACATCTCAGGCGAGGGATCTTTCTCAGCCGAATCTTCCTACACCATGGGAGGAGTTTTGTGCTAGGGTTGACTTTCGTATCATGGGACTTGGTTGGAAGTGCTCAGAACTAGCAGGTTTCAGGTGGCTCAACATACAGAGGCCATAGACTCATAAAGTACGGAGACATGGTTCGAGGCTCAAGAGACGCACAACAAAATGAGAGATCAAGTGAAAAATTTAGAGGGATGAGTGAGGACTCTTGACTGGTGCTGGCCATGCTCCCTACATGTGTACTTCCTGAGACTATTATGAGTTCTCATTCTTCCCTCACCTGACCTTGTCTTTGCTTGAGTCAGTCAGTCTTGCTTCTTTGCATTGCTTTGCTGTTGATTGCATTTCTTTAATGATACTGTTACGGTTCTCAAAATTAGTAAATTGATGCATGCAGGACACACCATAATTTTATGATTATTATTTGCATGATTTTCTGTTGTTCCGAATCAAAATAAAAGATTCCTAAGACCGGGGACCGGCGAAGATCGCAATTGAAGGGTCTCGCTCGAAGCCGGACGCACACAACAGGAAGGGATTTGCTTTATTCAATTTATTTTATTTATTGCAAACAACAATCAAAATCCTACGTGACAGCCTGTTGGCTTTCTGGTCGCCTGAAGAGGCTTGACTAGGAAGTGCGACAACGGTGCGCCAGTCTTATTTGTCCCTAAGAAGGGAGGTACCCTGAGTAGGTGCATTGACTATAGGGGCCTCAATGCCATCATTGTTAACAATTCAGAGCCCCTACCCCGCATCGACGACCTACTGGATAGAGTGCAAGGATGTCGGTACTTTACTAAGATAGATCTAACGTCCAGATACCATCAAATTGCTATTAGACCTGAGGACCAGCACAAAACCGCTTTTCAGACCAGGTACGGTCTGTACTAGTTTGTGGTGATGCCCTTTGGCCTATGCAATACCCCTGGGACATTCCAGCACACCATGAATAGGATATTTCATGAGTACTTAGACAAGTTTATCGTCGTGTACCTCGATGGTATTCTTATCTTTAGTAGGACTGTAGAGGAGCACGCTGAGCACTTGAAAATAGTGCTAGGTCTCCTAAGAAAGCACCAGTACACGGTAAACTTGGAGAAATGCGAGTTCGGTCGCACCAAGATCTTGTACTTGGGTCATGAAATCTCCGCGGAAGGGTTGAGGCCGGATGATGCTAAGGTGGCCAACATACGTGACTAGCCCAGGCCTCAGACTGTTACTGAGGTCAGATCGTTTTTGGGGATGATGGGCTACTATCGTCCTTTTGTTAAGAACTATAGTACTATAGCTTCCCCATTAACAGATCTAACTCGACTTAACACCCCTTGGGAGTGGACTGAAAAGTGTGAGGCGGCCTATAGGAAACTGAAGGATGCTCTGACACACTATGAGGTCCTCAAACTTCCCGATCCTGATAAACCCTTTGTCGTGACCACAGATGCCAGCCAATATCGCATAGGTGCGGTCCTTGCGCAAAAGGAGGGGTCAAAGTTGAGACCGATCGAGTATATAAGTAAGAAGATGCCATCTCAAAAGCTAGCAAAGTCCGCGTATGAGCGTGAGTTTTATGCCCTATATAGAGTGCTGGTCCATTGGAGATATTATCTCCTAGGCAGACTCTTCTATGTGCGATCTGACCATGAGACCTTGCGCTGGATCAAGACACAACTTGTGCTCTCTGATGCACTCAAGCGATGGATACAAGTGATAAACATGTATGACTATCAACTTGATCCAATTAAGGGAGAGTACAACAAAGTGGTTGATGCACTATCTCGTCGGGCAGATTATCTGGGCGCGTTAGTTACTGAATTTGGCATATCGAACGATCTAACTCCATCATTGGTGGAAGCCTATCAGCAAGATCCAGTTATGTATGAGATCATCCGTAAATTCCAAGCGAAGGACAAGGTGACTTTGGATGAATTTACGATGGTAGACAACTCGTTGTTTCTTGAGAAGGCAAGAAATAAAAAATTGTGTGTGCCTAATAGAGAGTCTTTACGTAGTTTATTTCTAGGTGAGTGTCATGATGCAACTGGTCATTTTGGTTATAAAAAGATTTCAGCTAACCTAGTGCAGAAATTTTGGTGGCCCACTATGATGCAAGATGCGAAAAAGTACGTTGAAACCTGCCAGGTTTGCCAAAGGGACAAACCTAGGACTCAGGCTCCGCTTGGGCTCATCAAGCCCTTGCCGATTCTTGAAGGTCCTAGTTAGAGTGTGTCCATGGACTTCATCGATACTCTTGTGACCAGCAAGTCTGGAAAAAGGCACATCTTCATGATAGTGGACCGGTTTTCTAAGTATGCAAGACTTCCAGAAACTGCTAAAACTGACTACGTCATCAAATTGTTTCGAAATAACTAGGTTAGGGATTTTGGACTACCTACGTCGATAGTAAGTGATAGGGATGTAAGGTTTGCCAGCAAACTCTGGCAGGCAACAGCTGAGCAGATGGGTACTAAGCTGCAAATGACATCAGGGAATCACCCTGAGTCAAATGGCCCTGCTTCGAACTGTGCAAATGACGTCAGGGAATCACCTGCAAATGACGTCAGGGAATCACCCTGAGCAGAAGGGCACTAAGCTGCAAATGACGTCAAGGAATCACCCTGAGTCAAATAGCCAGGCAGAACAGATGAACCGGGTAGTACAGCACCTGCTTCGGCACTATATTAAGCCAAGTCAGGATGACTGGGACGAGAAGTTACCTCCCGTCGCCAGCCTGTACAACAATGTTGTGCACAGTACTACTGGTATGACTCCCAACCAACTGCACCTTGGTTGGAAGCCCAGAACTGCACTTGACTTTCTGCTACCAGAAAGGCAACCCACTGCAACACCTGGCAGCATAGAGTTTGTTGTCAATTATGAACATATGTTGCAGCAGGCCGTTGAACATATTAGAAAGTCTCAGGATGCTATGATCGCATATGAGAATACACGTAGACGGCCCTCTAACTTTCAGGTGGGTGATAGAGTCTGGGTAAGGTCATCTGAACTAGGTCAGGAGTTGGGGATTTCACGTAAACTGATGCCACAGTACTTTGGGCCCTGGGAGATCTTAGACATTGTAGGTGATCAACCGGATGGGCCTTCATATGTGATTCGCATTCCTGCACACTTGCGTACTTACCCTGTGTTCCATGCATCCAAGTTGGCACCTTTCGCTTCCACAGATCAGTTTCCCTCCAGGAGATCAATGCTGCCCCCAACCATGGACGGACATGTGGACATTGACGATATCATCGAGCACAAGCTGATGCCTATGCCCAAACCTCCAGGAAGGGGACAACCGCCAAAGCCACAGATGCAATACCAAGTGCGGTTCAGACGTCACATTGATCCTCAAGAAGACCCGTGGTTCACAAGAGAGGAATTAATGAAGACTGCTCCCCAAATTATCTCAAGTTACGAGAGAAAGCTGAAAGGGAAGCAGCCTGTTACATAAGGATTTCTCAGAGGACTATCGAAGAAAAGGAGGAGGGAATGCGAGGATCTAGGTCCTCGGCAGGCCTAAGGGGCCCCTGCTGCAAATGTGCCCGCCCTAAGTGAAGGCGGGCCTAACAAATCACGAGAGGCCCTAAGTTGTCAAATTCGTATTTGGGGTCTAGGCAGTTTCGTCGCGCCAGTTGGTTGAGTAAACTCAGGCCGAGCAGCAAGGAAATTCCACAGCCTTCTAGGCTTTTATGAAAGAGCACGCCCTGGGCGAGATTCGCAGCCTCATACACAGACAGTTGGGAAGCCCAACTGAATGAGGCCCAATAGCTACACCAGAGACGCAACATCCTGGGGCCTACTGGAAGCTTCTGGGCCCAGGCCCAGACCAGTCAGGCTGCGAAGGCAGGCAGACTCTTAGGAAAGAGCTCGTTGCCTGGAGCCGCATTCACGCACTTGCATGCCTAGCGGCAGCGCTGCTGGAGCGAGCGCTAGCGGACTGCTATAGGCGCTGAGAGGCAAGGCGTGGGCACGTGCGGTCGTGTGAAGGAGGAGGGCGCTGCTGAGGGCAGCGCCATAGCCCAGCCACCGTAGCTCGCGGGCTTGGACTACAGTGAGGCGCAGGGGTGGTCTTTGGGTGTACAGAGGGAAGATGTGGGTGTAAGACGAGTGAGAGAGAGAGAGGATGATGATGATGATGATGATGTGAGGGCACATACCTGGTATTGGCGAAGGTCTGTTACGGGCGACTTCTTCAAGTACTTCGTTGGCTGCTGACGTCAACAGTTGCATTGTCAATTAGTAGGCTAGTAGTAGCTGGGTAGGGAGTAGGCTGGGCGCCGAGCGCCAAGTAGGGAGAAGGACCTGAATACATATGTTGGTGGTGGCGAGAGCAAGCTCTCATTGACATTGGTTTTCAGTGTTACGATTCTCCATTGGTGACATATTGGTGCAATGCTGCTTTCTGCAATCAGACTCACTTTCACTCACACTTCGCATGCATGTAAACAGGAACACAGCAAACCGGCGACAAGTGCCCACTCAAGACTCAGAGATATGGTGGCTCATAATACAGTCAATACAAACTCGCTTCAATGGCTATGGTGCATCAGCGCCTGTACAGATCTTTGTTCGTCACTCACTCTACGCTGCTGTTCACACACAGGATCACCCTGGATATCCCACACGTCACACACTGTACACACACACACACACATGTACACGCTACACTCTATCTACAACTATGGTGGCTATGGCCGCTGCTACCCTATTGCTATGGCTAACTCTCCTTCTTGCCCACTTCGTCTCCAGGCTCACTGCAGACCACCTCGCACAAGTCGCTGTGACAGCGCTTCCGCATGGCTTACGTAGGAACGAATGAATGGCTGGGCGCTGCCCTTTGATTTATACTACTGTAGCTCGTTGGTCTGGCCCTTTCCCATGCCCGTAATGCACACAGTCCCATACGGTACTTGCTTGACTGGACTAGGACTGACTCGCACTGGGACTGCTGACTCAACACAGGTAGACTCCACCACTTGCCCACTTGCCTCAGTCTAAGCGACAACAACTTCGAAAGGCCACTACTAGGACTTTCTGGAAACTTTAGTCCTGGCCTTTTGGACACTGTAGCAGCTATGACCTTGACTTTTCCGGACTGTAGCAGCTACGACCTTGACCCTTCAGAAACCCTACAGCCACGACTTCTAGAACTTCCTAAGACCTCTACTCGACAGGTCTACAGATCGAACCCCTATCTCCTATAGACCCTACGACAGTCTACCAACTGTAGGAACAAACGCAGGTCGTTGGTTTGACTCCTGGGGTCCACGCAGGTAATGTACACAGGTAAGGTAAAGTCTACGGATCAAGCCCTGGGATCTGCATTCACTACTGCTAACAGGTAAAAACCGTTTCACTCCCGCCGGCCTAAATTCGAGGTCCTCCGATAATAACTCAGTCCTAGGCAGGACCTTTACCTTTCCTATCTCTCTCATAGGCCCTCACTATGTCGGGAGTTGTTTCTAGAAGTTCCGTTCTACTAAACCAGCGGTCGTCCTCTAGTTGTTGATAAGCAAACCGGACCTTATACTGTTTTTTTGGACGACCTCGACCTCCTGTTTTGAACACGTCTTCACCTACAATGTCGTCAATGTCGTATCTTTCGTCCATGTCTGGAGGTATCATGGACCTTCTAGATGGAAACTGTTGACTTGTCACACATGGTAACAATTTCGACGCATGAAACACGGGGTAGGTATGGACGTGTGCTGGGATCTCAACTGTGTAGGACGGCCCATCTTCTCCGCCCTTGACTTCTAGAACTGGCCACGGTCCTCTATACGCGGGCAGTAACTTCTGCGAGATGTTTTCCTCAGGAGCAAACTCTTTGGACTTGACCCGGACTAAGTCGCCTACTTGGAACAGTGACGGGCGACGATGCTTATTAGCCTGTTCTATCATTCTGTGATGGGCCTTCCTGAGGTTATCAACAACAGTAGCTAACTCTTTCTCGTGCTGTATCACAAACTCCCTTGTACTGGGTGGTAGCCTATGAATCTGATCCCGGTTAAGTCCTTCGAACGGTCTACGCGGTCTAAAGGACTTGTGCAGCTCGTTGGGAGTGCAACAGGTGGACAAGTGCACACTGTTATTGTACGCACTGGCTACCTTGGGCAACATCTCATCCCAATTGACTTGATATGGTCTAATGTACATGCGCAGAACTTGCTGCAGGATCTTGTTCAGTCTGACCGTTAGTTTCTGGATGACGGCCAGATGACATCAACAACTTTGACCCATAGACTTTCATCAGTTTCTGCCAGTTCTAACTTGTAAAGCGGCTATCTCTATCGCTAACTATAGACAATGGGACTCCATGCTCATTAACCCAAAAGTCAAAAAACTTCTGAATCACTAACTCGGTACGGGCCTCTGCAGGCAAAGGAACAAAAACTGCATACTTGCTAAATCTATCAACTATGACCATGACTTGGCTCTTGCCGTGCCTACTCTTGACTTGAGTATCCATAAAGTCAATGGACATAGAGTCTCCGGGCTGGTCAGAAATAGACAGGGGTATGAGAAGACCTAGAGGGGCACGCGTAGTAGTCTAGTTCCTCTGACACACTTTGCAACTGCGAACATACTCTATGCAGTCGGCTTTCATTTCTGGCCAAGTATACGCGTGCATTAGATTGGCTAAAGTCTTTTGGCAACCGAAATGTCCCTCGGTGTCGTGGCGTTCTCCTAGGATCAAACTACGGATCTCCTCATTGTTAGGGACGCACAAACGGTCTACTACATTAGTCTTCTCAAATAATAACCCCTCTGTAGTGCAGGGCAACGTGCGGGGCGTCGGCCAATCTCTAATCGCCGCTATCTTGCTGTCCTCAGGCCTAATGCCATCTCCGTCCAAGACATGGCCCAAGTACAAGACTTGTGTCTTGGCCCACTCGCACTTTTTCGCATTGATCTTGAAGTTAGCCTCTCTCAGCTTCTCCAAGACCTGCCTCAAATGACCCTGATGCTCGTGGAGGGTCCTACTGAACACTAAGATGTCGTCTAAGTAAACTACGACAAACCTATCTAACCAAGGCCTAAACGAGTCGTTCATACAGCGTTGGAATGTAGCTGGCGTGTTGGTCAATCCAAAGGGCATTACTATAAACTCATAGTGCCCATATCTAGTCTGGAACACAGTCTTGTACGGGTCATCAGGATGGACCTCTATCTGATGATACCCGGACTTCAGATCGATCTTCGAAAAAAATATTTGCAACCCTGCACCCGATCTAAAAGATCGTCTATCCTGGGCAGTGGTTCAACATTCTTCACCGTGATCGCATTTAGACCCCTATAGTCTATACACATCCGTTACTCTCCTTCCTTTTTGGGGACAAACAAAACTGGTGCTCCAAAAGGAGACGAACTGGGCCTAACCCAACCCTTTCCTAGGAGCTCATCTAACTGCTTACGCAGCTCCTCTAACTCCCGAGGGTACATCTTGTAAACTGCTCCCTTAGGAGTTCTACTGCCAGGCGCTATCTCTATTCTGTGCTGGATCAGCCGCGACACTACTCCTGTTGGCGGCTCTGTCAAATCTTTGAACTCTTCCAGGAGCTTGGCAATAGCTGGGTCTATGGGTTCCTCTTCCTTAGGCTCAGTGACAGGTCTGATGTAAGCTACGAAGACCTGATCTTCTAACTGCTCCTTTTTCACTAATCGCGCGAACGCGGGAGCACTGAGACAACAATGTGCCAGGGAGTGATATACTCCAGACGCATGAAACAGGCGGGCAGTCTTAACCTCACCTGACGGACTAGGGAGCCTACACTCGTGCTCTCTCAAATGGAGTGTGGCCCCGGCTGCCTCTCCCCAGTCCATGCCTAGGACTATATCGAAAGGAAGGTCATCCTGTACGAGGAGAGTCAGGGAATGGAGAACTCTCTCTACTTTCCCATCTTTCTCTAGGCGGAAATACGCCTTGACTCCCTCTACGTAGTTCTCAACACGCATAGTGCGGTTGTCTGCGAGGACACTGACTATGGGGTCTTCCAATTTCTGGACCTTCAAACCTAGCCTTAGCTTCTTCAGCGCTTTGCGGCTAATATAACTGCGAGTAGCCCATGAATCTACAAGGGCCCCCACTCTACTTCTGAAGACCTCTACATCTACTAACACTAGCTGTCCCTTACTATCCTCCTTCATTTTGGCCCAAGCTAGCATCCTCTCTTTCAACTCTTCTGCCATGCCTGTGAGGGAAGTGCCTAGAGAGACGCTAACACAAGCAGTCTCTGGACAGCTAGCTAGGCACTGGCCTGCAACCTCTGCTGAAGGCTCATCTGGTGTGGGAGTTTCCTAATCGCACGTGCTCGCTTCCCCACATGGCCTAGTAGTAGGGGCAGTTGCAACCCCTACCGGCGGCTGCCTTTTGACTCTTGGGCAGCCCATCGGGCCTGTCTGTTTTAAGGACAATATCTAGTAATATGGGCCGGGTCACCACAATAGATGCACTGACCCTGGTCCATACGTGGCTGCCATACTCGCTGGTCCAGGCACAGATCTTCCCAAGGCCGGCCTTGTGGCCAACCTGGGTGCCAACCTCCTCTCCTCTGAGGTGATCCTCCACCTCGTCGCTGCGGGGACCGACTAGGACCTTGACGATTTGACGGGGGACCTTGACCCCTACCTCCCTCTTGGCGGTTCCTTTGGCCGCCAACCCCCTGTGCGCCCGATCCTCGACCACCCATGGCCTGGCCCCTTTGGCCCTGGCCTCCTCCTCTACCTTGCGGCCCCTCCAACCGCGACAGCAACATAGGTCCTCCCCTGGCCTATATCGTTGTCCTCCTCCTCGAGCCCCCACTCAATCTAATTGTACAGGACTTCGTTTGTACCACCTTCATCTAAAGTAAGGATCAAATGATCCTTAGCCCTGACCTGGCCTGAGATGGTACAACCTTTCCACTTCTTTCCCTTGTCTAAGTCCTTATGCCAGAAAGTGGAAACTGGCATGGACTTGGCCTTGAACAGGACCACTTCTCTACTCAACGCATCATATGTGATGTTGGCCTGTTGGGTCTTATCGAAGAAATGCCCCCTCGCAGGGGCTCTGGCATGGCACGATAGAATAATTGGACCAACTGGGTCTCAGTGACCCCGTGGTGTAGGACGGCTACTAAGTCGTCCATGACAGCTTTGAGTGCTCGCGCACTCCTCCACTGTCGTGAGTAGATGGTTTGGAGTTTGTCAGAGGCCCTGACGCCCTTGGTGACGTCAGCGAACCTCTCTCTCAGGAGTTTGAGGAAAGTAGAAAGAAGGGTGAGCTTGGAGTAAACAACCATATTGTTTTCACAATCGGCTGCGCGCGCGAGGGACCTGGTGAAGCTGTGGCCACTTCGTCCTTCAGTGCGTGGAAGGCCACGAGGACTTGTTCCTCGGGGGCAATGTGCTGTAAATAGACATAGGTATTAATGCTGGCCTCCCAATTATCAAAACTACCGTCTTTTTTCCCGCTATATGAGTCAGGAAATTTCAGCTTGACAGGCTCTTTGCGGACGCACTTCAGTTTCGACCACTACTTTGGCGCCTTAATTGGCGTCTTCATTGGCGCCTGCGCAGAGCTTCTCTGCGCCTTCCTTCAATCTCTTGACCTTGGTCCCGACGTGGGTTACCACGTCGCGCACAAACTCTCTAAATCCACTCCGGATGGCATAAAGGGTCACTTCTTGACCCTTATTGGCCTGATGTTGTTCGAGCCAGGCCTGACTCAAGACTTCAAGATACCCCAGAATCTTATCTAATTTAGTGGGGGTCTCTTCTTGTGCCTGCACTTCCTGCCTGCACGCCTGGATCTTCTCCACCTCTTTGGCCACCCGGTTGGCCTCCTCTCTCCTGCTCTTCTTTTCCCTGGCCAGCCGCAACTTCCACTCTAACCTCTTTTCATCTTCCGCCGTCTGGCGGTCCAGGGGGTCCTCCATCGCTTCCAGCCGCCTGGCGAATGCTTCTCTCTCCTCCTGAGGCACGTACAACATTGCCTCCTCATCTTCTCCCAACAATAAATTAGCTACCCACTCACTAATCTCCTTCTCCATCCATTCATCTTCCCCTTTCGTGCCACTAGTTTCCCCTCTCTCTTCCCTACGCCTCCTTTCGAGGGGTTCTTCTTCTACCTCTGAAGAAGCCCTTCTTTTCTCTTCCTCCTCCTTCTGTAATCTCATCATCTCTTCTTCCAACCTTTTCCTCTTCGCCGCCTGCTCCTCTGCGATCGTCTTCAACTTCGCCTGTTTGAGGAGCTCCTTCTTCTCCTTCATCTCCTTTCTCTCTTTCAGAATGGCGGCGGCACGCTCCTCCTGGGCTTGGGTATATGGGGTAGTACTCTTCCCACTACGGGTGTCAACCATGGTGTTAGGTGCACAACCAGACAATTGTTCCACTCCTCACCACTTAGACTCTACCCCCTGACTGACACGACCTATTGACTCAATCTAAGGACCACAGAATCCGGACAGGATCCTGTCAACTAGGGTCACTAGCCTGGACCTAAACTAAGGCTGTCACTACAGGACCTATTGCTGATCAGGAGGCATTTAAGGAGATCCCCCGTAACTCCTCAGGAATTCTTTAACGTCGCAGACAGGACGACGCGATCAGCAGGTCCTCTCAAGACTTAGACGGCCTTTTGTGCAGCCCACAGCTCGGATTTTGGGCCTACCATGCCACACCGAGCAGCCCGCCGGTCAGTACCGGTCCTTGGGAGGGTTCGTGTCCTCCGAGACAGTCTAGTCGTCAGACACGGCCTTTAGCCCTTCTCAGCCCGTGTGGGTTTGGTCAACAAGGCCCTATCCTTCATCTGCAGAGTCCTATCACCTGGACAAAGAGACTCAATGCAGAAAGAAGAGACAGACAAACTTGACTCAGGAAGTACCACAGGGTGTGTGCACATCCATAGGGCGAGGGGATACGCTGAAGGCTTGGCGAGATTATACCGGCTCCAGCTTGGTCAAAATCGTGGTCAACAGTCTTGGTCAATGCCTTGGTCAACCCTTGGTCAATGATGTAGTCAACCTCCGGTCAACTCCGGTCAACGCCCGGTCAACACCCGGTCAACTCCGGCTATAGCGGCCGGTTTCTCCTTCGTCGCCACCCTTCTCCTCCCTTCTATCTGCCTGGCCTCCTTCTTCTTCACCCCGGATATCTTCTCTCTCCTGCAAGAAGGCAACGACGAGAGAGAGAGAGAGAGAGAGAGAGAGAGAGAGAGAGAGAGAGAGAGAGAGAGAGAGAGAGAGAGAGAGAGAGAGAGAGAGAGAGAGA
>BFEA01000022.1:274201-293909 GCA_003427395.1 Chara braunii
AGAAGAAGAAGATGGAGTCTGAAGAGAAGAAGAAGAAGAAGAAGAAGAAGAAGGAGAAGAAGAAGAAGGAGGAGGAGCCGAGGAGGAGAGAGAGAGAGAGAGGGGACTGACGATGGGAGGGGGGAGAGAACCTCCGGCTCCCTGATACCTCAGGCGGCGATGGCCGCCGGTCTGGCTCAGTCGCCCTGCTGCTGCTCCACTCGCCGCTGCTGCGCTAATGCTGCGCTGCGCTGCTCCTCGCTGCTCCTGCGCTAAAGATAGCGCCAGCGCTAATGTGCACTGTACCATACCGTACCGGTAGAGTGCCGGTAGGTCGATCCTTCGACTGAGGCTGGACCGGTTCTTTATACCGGTGGGGCAGAGGCCGGCCTCAATGCTGCGAGGCCTGGCCGTGCCCTGAACCGTCCAGATGGACGGTTCAGCCCCAACCGGCGGGCGGCAGCCTCAAGAGCGCCGCCAGGCCCAAACGGTAATGTCGTTTGGGCCTGCCCGTCGGGTCTGGTCCAAGGTGAGGCCTTTACGGCCTGTAGTACCCCCCAAGGTCGGGCCTTTGGCCCTACTGTGTCCTTCTACCCCTATGTTGGGTCCGGTAGGACCCGTGTGGTGTCGAAGATGTAACACCTAACCAGGTTGTTGCTGGATGAAGAGACTAATTTTCGAAGGGCACACAGAATGTTTACTCCACTCCCGGTGATTAATGACTCTTAAACCACCTGACCCTTCGCTTGCCTAGCCTGGGAACGCCCTGCGCGCCAAAAACAAATGGAGCGGCACAGACCTTTTATGTAGTGCCGCCAGCCATTTTGTCCCGGTAGGTTGACCCCCGAAGAGCGCGGCACGTACATGGCCGTGTCTTCGAAAAATGGGTGGGAAACGTACCAGTGTTTTAAGTAATGATACCTCCAGCATCTAATCTCTCAAATGACCCCTCTCAGCAATGTAAACCAGCAGTGGCGGGCCATAGACACGCTCACTACTGCCAGCGTCCTTCCATCACTTCTCCCTGCTGCAGATGTTAGGGGCAGCGTGATTTGGAACGGCAATCTGCCCAAGCATTTGCTGTATTCCAGTTGTTTGCTGTTTGTGTTTCGACCAGGATTTGGACCTGCGACCCAAACGAGATAAGTATAGTTGTCTGTTTTTCTTTGCTGTTTTGAACCTGGTGAGTTTTCAACCCAGGACGTGCGTGTCGAGCCTCTGTGAGCCTAGTGTAGAAGTAGGACCACCTATATCCGGACGTTCAGATGTTCGGATGGTACCAAAAAGACAGTCCGGATTCGGAGTCCAGATTTTTCTGGGGTCCAGGTCCAGAGTAACCATGGAACAAATCTACTGGATAACATGTGTGAAACATCAATTACTTTGAGGTGAATAGTGCAATCAGACTCAACTTCAGACTTGCTCACAACATGCACACTTGAGAACCGATGGCAGAACCAAACTCTTCCAACTCAGAAACAACAATGAACTCGTATTAAACTCAGTCTGAATCAACTGTACAACTTGCGGCTATGGCCACCGAACACTGTCTCTACCACCAGCCCCACTCTCACTCACTCTCGCATGCACGCACGTACAAGGATCACCCTGAATGTCCACGCTGCACAAACGCACACACTCAATACACCCTGTCTACACCAACAGCTGGGCGGCTATGGCCGCCGTCGTCTTTCTCCTCCTAGCTATGGCCGCTGGTGTCTCTCCCACTGGTTCGCTATGGCCGCTGTCTTCTTCACAGCCCACTTCTTCTCCGGGCACCTGCAGACCTCCACGCACAAGATACCAAGGCAGCACTTCCGCATGGCCCACAGGCGAATGAATCAATGGCTGGTCACTGCCTCTTTATTTATACTTCGTCGGAGGTGGCTGGGCCCTGCCCCAAAACGCATGGGCCTGGGCCAAAACGCGTGGGCCTGGGTCTCTCCAGAACGCGTGAACCCGGGCCTGGAAGCTTCCAACACGTGGGCCTTCTGGGCCAAAATGCGTGGAACTCTCCACGTGCTCAAGAACCTTCCCCACGTGCAGCCCTTACCCAGGTACCTGCTGACTGGACTGCCTACAGGGACCTACGACCTTCTAGAGTCTACGGACTTACAGACAGACGCTAGGCCCACAGTAGACTTAGGTAGAGACTTCTAGAACAGACTCTTTAGGCCTACCGGTAACAGACTCAACTCCTAACCTACAGACCTAGGGATCAAGTACTGCACAGATCGCTGGGCCTATGTACAAGGTACAGGGTAGGTCTAGGGATCGAATCTCACTCAGCACACAGGGTCAATGTACAGGGTTTGGGCACAGGTCTAGGGATCGAATCTCTGTGTCTGCAAGTGTCGGGTTAACTGGGTGAAACCGTTTCAATAGTGCTGAATACAACTTGTAAAATAACGGCCATCAGTGATCGCTGGAAAAAAAATGGGTGACTTGGAAGGATCTCACCTCCAGTGTTATCCGTGGTTCCATGCTTGCATGGGGGTCAAACCCATCTGGACCCACCCTCGTATCATCATATGATGGCAGCATGCAGTCTGGCTTTTTTACATAGCCACATCCGCCATTGGCTCTGAAGAAACCATGTGTCATCCAAAGTCGCTGCCCAGGCTTTTGCATGTTCACTGCCACAAACTGGACACCATGCATCCAGCCATTCATTGGCTTTGGATTTGATGAATCAAATCGTAGACCGAATGGGTACATTCTTCCAAGGTGACGATGACACATTCTGCAAGAGCATGAAGAAATGAATTCAACCACAAACAAGTCGTCCTTCTACCACGTTAGGAATTGCCCATCCATGCGTACAAAAATTCACAAGAAACGCAAAACGAACTTGAAAGAGGATAGACAAAGGGGGTTTGTAGAGAGCGCAGAGAAAGCGGGAAAAATAAATGAAATGGAATGATACAGTTGATACTTACAGAACTCCTCCACTGCATGCCATTATCAAACCCCACAGTTGAAAGTCCCATACTTGGGACGGACAACCTCACCCCCAACGCTGCTTTCTGGCCAGAGTTAGCATGCCAGGAAACCGCACTGTAGGACGGTGTGCCAATAATTTTTGGTATGTGTGGTTGTGGAGTTCCGGGTCGGAGCCGCTATCTCCATGTATCAGGTCAAGCGGGGCTCTCAGAAGGCATCTTGTGGGGAAGAAGTTTGGGCAATTTGAGCGAGGTGAGGGTGGGAAGCAAAATAGGGATGGACTAAAACCACAGGGACAAGGAGGAAGAAAGCAAAATATACAAATGGCCATTTCAAATATCTCTAGAAAGAAATAGGGCAATCAGCCCACAATTCACATGCAATAACCCATGCCATATGTCTCGTGGAAATCTGAGGGCCAACCTGGCCGCCCTCAGCCAGGCCAAAAACGAGGCAAGGGACCCCACACAGGGATTCAGGGCCTGGACGTGCCACAGTTGACTTCTGTCAACTGTCGCGAACCCAACAGTCAAAGTCCAAAGGTACCCAGTCCAGGCCGCCGGTCAAGCACACACACTTGTTTGTATGCAGGTACCCAGACAGCATCAAGTCCAAGGGGGAATGCTGCAACTGTACAATCCAGGCCTTCGGCTGTGACTCAATCTGGACGACTGAGGGGAGCAGACCCGAGGCCAGAGAGCCTCGTCAAACACTACTTAAAGTCTGGCCTTGAGGTGGTCAATATTCAGTCTTGCTATGCTGGTTCAACGCTGGCTTGACTTTGACTTGATGCTGGCATTATGCTAGTGCGACGCTGGCTGGACGCTAGCTGTGCATCAGAGCTGCGGACAACACGAGGGGGAGGCGACACTGGCAATGTACGTCAGGCATGCTGACGTGGCGCTGCCTCTGGTATATGTGCCTGTGGTCTACGTGGCATGCTGACGTGGCACTGCCTCTGGTATATGTGGCGCTGCCTGTGGTCTACGTGGCATGCTGACGTGGCGCTGCCTCTGGTATATGTGGCGCTGTTATTCATTGATGATGTGCAATATGCCACCTGTCTTGGTTGCTGACGTGGCATTGTCCACGCTGTCTACATGAGGTGACTGGTTGCGAGGAAGAGGAAGATCGAGGTCGTGAATACATACCTGATTGTCTCCATATTGACATTGCTCCAGCACTGATGAGAGACTAATTAGACGTGCCACTTGGCACATTGGGTTACTTCAGATACTCGTTCAGACTGTTGATTATTGAAGTGGTGTTGGAGGAGGGAGCCCGAAGCAGGAGTGGGCATTGTGTTTACTTCCTCTCCTTTGTCTAATCTCCCTTCTCTCTCCTTCGTCTGTGTATGAATATCTCGTCTCATTCTGTCTGAACACGATCTTGTTTATTGGTAATCATCAGTTGTTGCATCTGGACTTGCATTATTGATATCTGTCTGCACGATCTGGGTTCATTACAATTTGGTATCAGAGCATCTCTTCATCGCGATCTGCTGTCTGCTGTCAGGTGCTGACGTGGCACCCAGGTAAGTGGGAGGTGCCGCAAGTGCAATATGAAACACGTTTATTAACGCGCGCGGTCATACCGCAAGGCTAGACATGGTAGTAGTGCACTTGCGAGTAACCGTCCCTTGAAGGTGATGACAAGGCTACGCTGAAGGAGCTGCGTTGGCAACAGGCTGACGTGGCATTGGTACCGCTGATGTGGCATATTGTTTCTTGGCAGGGTATGGTCTGACATGGCACGTATCTGTGCCGTGATTACCTGCTGATTGGGCATTGACGTGGCATGCCAGTGTATGCGTGTTACAAGCACACATTGCTGACGTGGCATCCCCCTTGTATACCTCCGGGTTCTTGATGTGCTGACATGGCAGACTCCAACGAGCTGCTGTGTTGGCATGCCAGGGGTGACACGTGGCATGTGTTGGGTGAGTTGTCGAGTGTGTTGGTCGCTGCAGGCAGTACAGCTATAGGGAGAGGAGGCTGACAATTGTTTGTGATTGTTGTGTTGGTTTCCTACTTACCTGTTGGCTGTTCTGTGGTGTCCTTGCATACTCACCTGTGTGCTGATGTCTTGATCACACTGGCCGTGGCTGCGGTACTTGTACACATGCTGTAGGATGTCATCACACATAGAGTAGGAAGAACAGACAGCGAAATTAGACTCAGGGATTGATTGAGAATCTGTTTCTTTGTAATTGCCTTCGACAATTCTTGCTGTGAGAGTAGCGTGCGTCGTGGAATTTATTTTTGTCTTTTAATTTTATTTATTGTGCGGCATTTGCATGCTTGGCAGAATGAACTCTCTTTGGAAGTGTTTGTATGCCTCTATCTTGACTCGGTTCATACAGCTCTTCTTCTTTCCCATCCCTCTCACAGTCTTTGCCGATGAAGAGAGAGCGAAACTGAAAACCCGCGTACAGATTGACGGAAGGAGACAAACTTTGTTGGGTCTCCTTCGCCAGCTGCTTGGCGAGATACATGGTGCCGGACCGGAGGCTGAACAGCATGTTCAAGGACAGGTCAATCTGCGTGATGCAGAGGGAGACCTGCAGGCCGCTGAAACCGTTGTTCAGATGATGGAGACAGGCAAGACGGTATAAAACCTCATAAAACAAGGACGACTGATCCTTGATCGGTACGTCGCCGAGAGCCTTGAAAAGCTAGACCAGAAAAGAAATGGAAAAGAAGAAGAGAGGGTTGGAAGAAAAGAACCACAATTGTCTGTGGAATTGATGGAGGAAAACATCAGACAACTTGAAAACACATTGAAAGAAGAGAGAAGAAAGATTGAAGAGTATAGAAGATTGAAAGAACAGCAAGAAGAAGAAGAGAAAGTAATGGAAGAGTTGAGTCAAAGGTTTCACTACGAAGAAGCAAGAATTGAGGTTGCATCTATTCTCCAGTCTATCATGGTCTACCTCATGCATCTTGAAAAGAAGATTGATAAGAAAACCGCTGCAGTTGAGTCCATAACCAGAATGATGAAAAGGAAAGACAAGGTGGTGTATGAAGAGGTGGTCAAGGGGGAAGAAGATAAGAAACCCCAGGAGAAACTAATGAAGGATGCAATGAAACGGGTCACGCCCGAGAAACCCGAAGGTTCTAAGAAAGAACCCGAGAAGCCGAATGAGAAGAAAGAAGAACCCACCAGAAAGAAAGAAGAACCAGCAAAAGAAGCGGAAAAACCCAAGAAGAAAGAAAAGGTGAAAATGAAATTGCCTTTCACCTACAGCAACAAGAAAAAGAGGAAAACTTGTTGTTGTGGATTGTCGAAATCCAGACTTATTGTAGTACCGCACCCGTGGAACCCAAGAGTCAGGTTGCTTTCTCCACGTCTTGTCTCCGAGGAGTGGCCAAAGAATGGGTGCTAGCAGAGGCCAATGCTGCTGGCTTCGAAGATATTGGTGAGTGGGCCAAGACCCTTACTCTCAGGCAATTTATCCAGAAGATTAAGGAGAGGTTCCTAGATAAGACAACGGCCGACAAGGCCTCCGATGAGCTCACCACGATAGGCCAAAAACGTTGGACTTCTGTCGATGCCTTGTCTCGTGAAGTGGACCGTCTGTTGCAGGTACCTGGACTGAACCTTCAGGACAACCAAGTTCTTTACATCTACTCACGTGCATTGCCCGAGCCCATTCATGGACAGCTCGTGGCCGAAGCAAAGTCTGGTAAGTATAATTATCGGCAGTTTCGTGACCTTGCTCTTCAGAGAGAGCAAATGACCGCACAGGTCAAAGGTACGTACGCTTCAGTAGTTAAGACGGGACCGGTTGGTGGGTACGGCAAGCGGATCCTCTGGCGGCAAAAGCGCCAGGACCATATGCTTGTGTTATTTGATGATGAAACAGTAGAAAAGTTACATCTTGGTGAGTCTGAGGGAGGAGGAGGTAACAGCGGCAGTGAATCTGAGAAGGGTGATGTCACTGTCGTATTGGCTAACAGGGGAGGCCAAAACCAATAAAAGAAGAAGAAGAGGCCACGCTCGTTTCCCGAGCATCCCGGCATCGCGTTCGGGAGACCTTGGGAAAAGATGAACATGACTCGGGAGAAATGGCAGTCCAAGATGGACAACCACCAATGCCTCAAGTGCGGCACCGTGGGGCATGTGATAGCCTGGTGCCCACTTATTCGTAACCTAAAAGCGAGCAGCCAGTAGGGGTAGCATCTGCTCCTACTGAGTCGAGGGGTGCAGACGAAGGCAAAGGTAAGGCGCCTACAACCCCTTCTACCCCTTCGACTCTCAAGGCAGAGGATGGCTCTTCTTCCGCCCATCGTCAAGAACACCCTGACACTGTGCTTTGTTTTGTCTCACTGGACGATTCCCTTGATGAACTCGGTAATGAACTAATGACACTAAGGAGTTTGTGGGCGAAGAAAACAAAATCTAAGGGTGAGTTAATGATAGCGGATGTTGAGATTGCGCACACGCGAGTAGGTGCTCTGTTAGATCCGGGTTCGACGAGGTCTTATATCTCAGAGAAGGCAATTCGAAAGTTGCATCTGGGAATGAAGGTAAAGGATTTACCTAGACCTATCACGTCTACATTGGCTGATAAGAGCACGATCACTGTCTCTCGATACGTCGATCGTGTTAAGTGTTACTTCAGGACCAAGGAAGGTAAGAAGATTTTACACGAGGTATCCTTCCTGATAGAGAAGAATTTACCCTTTGACTTAATTTTGGGTATGGATTGGCATGAGGACGCCGACCCAGAAGTTAAGTTCAAAGATAAGATTGTCAAACTCAAGGACGAAAAGTCCGAACTGCGTGTGTATAAGTCTGGCTTTGACTCTACTCTGTCTTCTTGTTGTATAAGTTATCCAGCTTTCCGATCAATGGTTGTTAAGAAGAAGTTAGATCAGGAGGTGATGATGGTGCTTGTTAAACAAGTAGGTGAGTGTTCTTCATCCTACCCACCTTCTATTGAAAAACTTCTTGACGAGTATAAGGACTTGCAGACTGAGCCGAAGAGAATCATTGAGCGTGCTATGAAGCACACAATCGAGATCATTCCCAAAAGCAAAATTCCCAAGGGTCCCATTTATCGCATGTCTCCCAGGGAACTTGAGGAATTACGGAAACAGCTGCAGGAACTTACTGACAAGGGATGGATTTGCCCTAGCTCATCTTCTTTTGGTGCGCCTGTCTTGTTTGTGCCCAAAAAGGAAGGTGAACTTCGCTTGTGTATTGATTATCGTGAGTTGAATTCTGTCACTGTGAAAAACGCGGAACCCCTTCCGCGCATTGACGATCTGTTAGACCAACTACAGGGATGCAGCCTCATCATGCAGGTACTTCAGCAAGATTGATCTCAAGTCAGGGTACCACCAGATTGAGGTAGCTCATGAAGATCAACACAAGACGGCGTTTCGAACAAGGTATGGCCACTACGAGTTTGTGGTAATGCCTTTTGGTCTGACTAACGCCCCTGCAACCTTCCAGAGGTCTATGAATGAGTTGTTTCGTCCATGGTTCAACCGATTCGTAATTGTCTATCTTGATGATATCCTAGTGCACAGTAAAACATTGGAAGACCACGAGAAACATCTGCAAATGGTTCTCCAGAAATTCTTGAGGGTAACTTCAAACTGAATCCTAACAAGTCTGAATTTGCTAAGCCTGAAGTGCTATACTTAGGGCATATAGTGAATGAAGAAGGACTTCGACCAGAAGAAAAGAAGATTACAGCAATCCGAGATTGGCCACAACCTAAAACTATAACTGAACTCAAATCTTTCCTAGGACTTGCTTGTTATTATAGGAAGTTCGTCAGAAACTTCTCCTTGATAACTGCTCCTATGAGAAGACTGCTAAAGAAAGAAAAACCTTGGTTGTGGGACAAAGATTGTGAGTCGTCATTCAGGAAACTGCAATCTGTTTTGACTCACTACCCTGTCTTAAAGATTGCTGACCCTTTTCTTCCTTTCATCGTCACGACTGACGCAAGTCAGTATGGAATTGGCGCTGTGCTACAGCAGGATGACGGTAAGGGATATAGACCTATTGAGTTTATATCCAGAAGACTTCCGTCAGAGAAAGTCGCCAACTCCACATATGAAAGGGAGTTGTACGCCTTAGTCGCTGCACTAGATACCTGGAAACACTACTTGTTAGGAAGGCATTTCACTGTCTACTCTGATCACTCTACTTTGAAGTGGATCAAGACTCAGCCTAGACTCTCTGACAAGTTGGTAAGATGGTCCGCATTCCTTGATACGTTTGACTTTGAGGTGATCAAAGGAAAGTCTAACGTGGTTGCGGATGCTTTGTCCAGGCGTGCAGACTTCTTTGGAATAATAGTCTCCTATCTCGATATTGGGAATGAACTGAAGGAACAGATAAGGAAAGGTTATGAAAATGATCCTATCTGGAGTCCTGACATTGAGACTTTGAGAAAGAACCCTGAACTATTTCCTGAATATCGAATGACTGATGGCTTACTCTTCTTGCTGGATAAAACCGAAGAACGATTGTGTGTTCCTCACCAAGAACCAATTAAAAGTTTAATCATTGGGGAATGCAATGATGCAGAAGGACACTTTGGTTTCAAGAAGACGTATGCCGATGTCCAAGAAAGATTTGAATGGAAAGGAATGAAGGAAGATGTATTAACCTATGTGCGGACTTGTCTTGTCTATCAGAGGAACAAACCCTCACATAAGAATCCGATGGGACAACTGAGACCGCTGCCTATTCCAAGTGAGCCAGGTGAGTCTATCTCCATTGACTTTATGAGTCTCATGAAGAGTCGGAATGGCAACAGTCAGGTGATGGTCATCGTGGATAGATTCTCAAAGTATGCTATTTTTATTCCTTTGCCTGCTGAAGCTAGAACTGAACTTGTTATTCAAAAGTTTCAGATATGATGGGTTTCTGAGTATGGATTTCCGAAAACCATCGTCTCTGATAGAGATGTTCGGTTCACTAGTCTACAATGGCAAAAGTTGATGGAAGTCTATGGCACCAGGTTGACCATGTCGTCAGGCAGACACCCCGAAACCAATGGTCAAACTGAGCAAATGAACCGTCTATGCCAACAACTTTTGCGAATGTATGTCCGACCTGGTCAGACCGATTGGGATGAGAACTTACCCAAAATTGCTAGTGCCTAAAATTGCTAGTGCCTATAACAACAACATACATACTGTTACAAGTAGAACACCGAATGCACTACATAAGGGTTGGAAGCCTCGGCGCCCCATTGACGCCCTGACCAGAGACCAGATTCAGAGGCTACCCCCGGGTACACGTGAGTTTGCAGTTTTATACGAAGAGGACATTAAGAAGGTAAAGGAAAACATTCAGAAAACCCAACTACAAATGATTGAACAAGCTAATAAGCATCGTCGACCTTCACAGTTTCAAGAGGGAGATTTTGTTTGGGTTAAGTCTAAACAGTTTTCCTTAGAAGAGAATGTATCTCAGAAACTGCTACCTGTCTACTTTGGACCCTGGGAAGTTCTCAAGGTGATTGACATACCTCCACACCTGCGGACATACCCTGTCTTTCACGCGTCTAAAAGTGACAACTTTCCTAATAGGCCATTCATGTTCCCACCTTCTATGAATGGAGGCTATGAAGTTGAAAAAATATTGGAGCATGGCTATTTCTCTAGAAGTGGCAGAGGACGACCGCAGAAGCAGTACAAGGTGAAGTTCCAAGTCTCAACCTCCATCTGAAGCCAGATGGTTTAGTTGGAAAGAACTCCTACCTACTGCTCCTGACATTGTTGCTGCATATGAACGTGGGTTAGGATAAAATTGTTGTATTTTCTGCGATGGAACTCGAAAACTGGGACGGCAGGAATGCAATAACCCATGCCATATATCTCGTGGAAATCTTAGGGCCAACCTGGCCGCCCTCAGCCAGGCCAAAAACGAGGTAAGGGACCCCACACAGGGATTCAGGGCCTGGACGTGCCACATTTGACTTCTGTCAACTGTCGCGAACCCGACAGTCGAAGTCCAAAGGTACCCAGTCCAGGCCGCCTGTCAAGCACACACAACACTTGTTTGTATGCAGGTACCCAGACAGCATCAAGTCCAAGGGGGAATGCTGCAACTGTACAATCCAGGCCTTTGGCTGTGACTCAATCTGGACAACTGAGGGGAGCAGACCCGAGGCCAGAGAGCCTCGTCAAACACTACTTAAAGTCTGGCCTCGAGGTGGTCAATATTCAGTCTTGCTATGCTGGTTCAACGCTGGCTTGACTTTGACTTGACACATGCATCATGCTAGCGCGACGCTGGCTGGACGCTAGTTGTGCATTAGAGTTGCAGACGACACGAGGGGGAGGCGACACTGGCAATGTACGTCAGGCATGCTGACGTGGCGCTGCCTCTGGTATATGTGGCGCTGCCTCTGGTCTACGTGGCATGCTGACGTGGCGCTGCCTCTGGTATATGTGGCGCTGCCTGTGGTCTATGTGGCATGCTGATGTGGCGCTGCCTCGGATATATGTGGCGCTGTTATTCATTGATGATGTGGCATATGCCACCTGTCTTGGTTGCTGACGTGGCATTGGCCACGCTGTCTACATGAGGTGACTGGTTGCGAGGAAGAGGAAGATCGGGACTGTGGAGAGGTCGTGAATACGTACCTGATTGTCTTTATGTTGACATTGCTCCAACACTAATGAGAGACTAATTAGACGTGCCACTTGGCACATTGGGTTACTTCAGATACTCGTTCAGACTGTTGATTATTGAAGTGGTGTTGGAGGAGGGAGCCCGAAGCAGGAGTGGGCATTGTGTTTACTTCCTCTCCTTTGTCTAATCTCCCTTCTCTCTCCTTCGTCTATGTATGAATATCTCGTCTCATTCTGTCTGAACACGATCTTGTTTATTGGTAATCATCACTTGTTGCATCTGGACTTGCGTTATTGATATCTGTCTTCACGATCTGGGTTCATTACACACACAGCATCTCACAACCCGCCAACGCCACACTTCATCACACTAAACTCACACGAGAGATGGAAAACAACACGAGGTATTTGCCAAACCAATCTACTACCACCATGACATGATTGTTGCCTCTTCTGCTCTTCACATTTGCGCCCATGAAGTCTATCGATACAAATTCTCCAGGACCAGTCCAAAGGGTGTTTGGGTTGTACTTTTGTTGCACTGGCAGACTTTACTCAGTTGGATCCACCCAATATAATTTGTTTTCATTCCTGCCGATGTATATGATTGAAGCGAGTTGGCATGCATCTTCATCCACCCAAAATGACCTTCTGTGGCATGGCACTCGCTGAGTACTATCACTAAGGACTTTAAGCGGGTTCCCGTGTCCTTCACCCAAATGTGCAAAAAACTCAGGAACGACGACGTTTGACGTCTACAGGTAACAGACTGAACTGCGCATATTTGCCAAGACAATCTACTACCACCATGACATGGTTTTTGTCTCTTCTGCTCTTAACCTTTGTGTCCCATGAAGTCTATAGATACGAATTCTCCAGGTCCAGAGGGGATAGGACGTGGTCCAGCAGTCCTGAGGGTGTTTCGGTCGTACTTTTGTTGCACTGGCAGACTTTACACCCTTGTGCAAGGAATATGAGTGTGAATGATATGCAAAAAACCAACTTGCGAAATCACACAGATGTCCAAGTAGTCGTGTACAAGCAGAGAGCACAATCGCACCAAGAATCCATCCAAATAGAGCTATACAATGAAGTAATGAGCCAATGTTCAAGCCCGCAGGCCACACCAACACAGTATCCAAAGTCGCTCCTCTCTGTCTGGTGCCCAGCGCCCAGCCTACTCTACTCGACTATCCTACCTACAGCTGTGTTCACGCAACAGGCTCACTTCGACTCTCGAAGACCAATGTACATGACGTCAACACCATAGTCGAACTCTCTTCATGCACCAGGTACGTATCTCGTCACCCTCATCACACCTTGAGAACCCACACACTCGCCTCCTTCCCTGAAGACCACCAGATCGCCCCCTCTTACCCCCTAGCGCCCAGCAGCCCGGTTATGGCTGCCAGCGCACCGCTGCCCTGCAGCACCCCACTTCACCTCAACGCGCCCTGCCAACGCTCTGGGCGCAGCACAACATCTAATGCAGCAGCGCAGCAGCGTGAACGCATTGCCTACGCAGGCCAGAATACCTGGCCTGGGCTGCCTCACTTCCTATATGGAAGTGGCAGCCTCCTGGATGCTGCATGTGGCCTGGCTGGAAGCTTCCAGTAGCTTCCGGTTGGGCCTCAGTCCCTGCGCCCAGGCCCGAGACTACAGTTGAGGCCTGGGCCCTTTACAGTTGGGCACGGCCTGAGTCTCCGGACTTGGGCCATTTGCTGCATTTGTGCAGGACCCCGGGGTAGGTGCGTCGACAATACTGCTTTTGCATAGGCTGGTGGACGCTTCATGATGTATCCGCCCTGCTTTGTGTATATGTGCCCAGGCGCAACTGCCAAGGCCTGGGCCAACTGTACGACGCAGCTTAGTGAGGCTCACGCATCCACTCAACCAACTGGCGTGCTGCAAGAGCCTGAAAACCCACATATGAAAGTGTCGAATTTTGGCCTCTGATGAATATTCAGGCCCGCCTTCACTTGGGGCAGGCACTCGGCTTGCTGCGGGCCTCTGCCCAGAACATGTGATGTCTGATAGGGCCCCGTGAGGGCTCGTTCCTCGCACTTGGATGTACCTAATACAATATGTTTCCATTCCTGCCTATGTACATGCCTTCATCCACCCATACCTTCTGTGGCATGGCACTCACCGAGTACTATGCTGCAAAATTCTTTGCTGCTTGGTGTGCACAACCTATCTTCCTCATTGGATGTGAGGAATAGTCACCTGTCAGTCATTCAATACTCGGGCACTCCATGCCGATGTTTCCTAACATGGTCTATCATTTCACTAAGTATGGGATCTGCATATCCGCCTCTCATCTTATGCTGTAGTTCTTGTCCTGCATCTACGAAACCACACATAAGCGACAACATTTTACATCCCCTTCACCAGCTTGAGCTCAAGGTTGAACACATCGATCTCCAGCGACCATCTGCATAAACTAACGTGCCAATCTAGACTAGTCTTTAACCAGTACAGGGTCTCATGGTCTGAGTGACCTTTTTCTTTAAGTGTAGATAGTGTGGCCAAGTCTACAATGTCTTACACAGTGTAGACAGGGATACTTTCTCATAGGGCAACTGATTAGGAATGGACTCTACAGGGTGATACTCCTTGCTGTCGTCTTGCTGCAGCACAGCCCCTATACCGACCTGCCTTTTGTCTGTTGTAACTATGAAGTGTAGGGAAGGGTCTACAATCTTCAAGGACTGGATGCTTTTATCAATGCAAACGAGAATTTCTTGAATGCTGACATGCAATCTTCATCCCACTGCCATATCGCCACCCTCTTCAATAGTCTATGTAGTGGCACTGCCACGGAAGAGGAATTCCGTTCCAATTTTCTAGTGACCGCAGTTTTGTGTGTCCTTGGCGTGGGCAGGTCCCCAATTGCTGCTATCTTCTTGCCTTTGGCCATATGCCATCTCCATCTATGAAGTGGCCAAGGTATTCCACTTGCTGCTTGGTCCCCAAATATCTTCTTTATCCGGCCCTTCACGCCATCGTCATTGCGAGGGGACTTGTCCATCTTGTCTTCACTTCCTTGCGCCTTCTCCTCCTTCCTTCTTTCTTCTCCTTCATTTCGTTTTTCTTCTCATGTCCTCCATCATCACCCCCGGTTGACTGATCCGCTTTCAAAAGTTCCATCACCCCCATGTGACTATACCGAAAAGCCTAACGGGAAAAGAAAACGCAACCGCGGTTGCCACAGGATGGTGGAGGTAAGAAGGGAGAGCAAGAAATACTCGAGGAATGCAATGGGCAAATCCCGACTCATCAATCCACTTTCTATGAATTAATCTTAGTCTAAAAGGTTGTCAACAAACATCGGTTGCATCCCTACTATCTGCAATGATCAACAAAATGCAGACCTGGAAATCCATACACACTTCTCACCTAGGTAGAGTTCTAGCCCTCAACAACTCAATACCAACCATGATGTGGTATGCCACCTCCATTTGGTTCCCGTCGACTGATTTCCATAACCAGCTGAGGAAAAAACAGCGGTCTTCCTTTGGACAGACCACCCAAATAAACAACAATTCATTCACAAGTTAGCCTGGCAGATAATCACTAGCCCAAGAAGCA
Organism: Chara braunii; assembly: GCA_003427395.1. Classification (NCBI taxonomy): domain Eukaryota; kingdom Viridiplantae; phylum Streptophyta; class Charophyceae; order Charales; family Characeae; genus Chara; species Chara braunii. The sequence goes on from BFEA01000022.1 coordinate 289,321, forward strand.
AAGGAGGCATAGGCCTCATAGACCCAGCCCGCCAAATCCAAGCCCTTCAAATCGAGTGGATCCTAAGACTAACCCTTCACGACAATCTTCATTGGATCCCAATAACTTTGAGAGAAATTGCACCCTTCAAAATCTCCTACTAATATGACAAGCCTCTTTTGGGTTTTCAATAAACACTGGTCACTCTCGAAAGGGAAATAGAGACAACCCGACCTGACAACGCAAGTCAACTCCAACGACACAACTTTGACAAATCCTTTTGGGAACAAATCTTACACATCTAGAGAATCATCTTCCCCGAAAATAGAACAGGCCCAACGAAGTCCTCATACAACCCCTTTTCAGCAACCCACTGATAAAAAATGAGGGACATGAAAGCTTCTCACTCTCTAAATCAGGAACCGAATGGGGACACTGGTTGGAAAAAGGAATATGGTGCATCGTACATATATGGGACAAGCCACGCAGAAAACGGAAATCAGAAAGCGACCTACAGGCCAAACTAAAAAGGAGTAAAAAACCTACAAACAAACATTAACCAAATTGTTGATTGCATCCCCTACACTTGAGAAACCTGCTAAAATCGGAACAAAAAATGGCAGGACAACGATTGGGCCACCACTAATGACTACCCAACGGTTCAAGAAGTCCTCGCCTTCAAGAACTATGAAACTCACGACAACAATTGGATTTGCTGTGATATCTTCATCTTGGATGAACCACGAATCCCAATAAGCCACATCAGTTTAAAAAGTAGAGCAAAAGGATCCTTTAGAACCAAAAACTTGAGAAGAGTTCGAATCATACCTGTGGCGCATCGCGTGCGCGCGAGCTCCGCACGTGCGGCGCATAGCGCCTTGCGTGCGCGTGAGCTCCGCACGTGTGGCGCATAGCGCACGCGCAAGCATGCGCGCGCACGTGATGCGGCACACCCCAATAAATAGGGTAAAAAAAAAATTCAGCGAGGGCTGGCTGAGGTAGCCAATGGTGCCCCTCCCTTCTAAAAAATCGAAGGGCACAAAAAAAAAAAATTGGGGCCACGTATTCCTTGTTGAATAGTCTTTTTCCCGAAGTACCCAAGCAGTGCATCTGCAAAGGTCCCAACATCTCAAGAGACATTCAACAAATTTTGTGTAACAGCGGAGCAGGCCAGCAATATATGTTATGGATCCGAAGTCAGGTCTGTTTTCCAGCAGTTATGGGTTACAAGTTACAAGTACTTACTACTGTAGCTCTGTCTTTCTTTTGTTTCGTTTTCCTACGAGCAGTGGCACTAAGGGCATTGCTCCACTCGTCACTACTTGCACAAAAGACACAACATATGGCGGCGTATGGTTCCATGTTCTAGCAAAAGATTCATTCCTCTTTTTCTTTTGTTTCCTTTTCCTACGAGCAGTGGCCCTAAGGGCCTTGCTCCACTTGTAACCACTTGCATAAAAGACAAAACATATGGCGGCATAAGATTCCATGTTCTAGCAGAAGATACATTCTAGTTTTGCACATTTGCCGAGTAGTGGAGGGAAACCCTAAAAAGCACGTGGTGAGTTGGCTTGCTACTGCCCAGAAACTCGTGTGCTCAGTGGTCCCATAACTGCTGAAACACGGACCTTGATGTGAATCAACAACATATATACTTGGTGTGCCATGACCCTAGCATGGCTATGAGCATTGCCTCATTCATGGTGAGGAGGCCCTCGCTAATTATCTGCAGGGGCCTCTCGGATAACACGCAGGAGTTTTCTTATAAATGTTAAGGAGCTATTTGTTTGCTCTCTCTCTCTCTCTCTCTCTCTCTCTCTCTCTCTCTCTCTCTCTCTCTCTCTCTCTCTCTCTCNTCTCTCTCTCTCTCTCTCTCTCTCTCTCTCTCTCTCTCTCTCTCTCTCTCTCTCTCTCTCTCTCTCTCTCTCTCTCTCTCTCTCGTGCACGCGCGCGTTCTCACACATCACAACCGTTTTGTTTTGTTTTTTTTTTTCCGCGCATCGGTGACCAGCGCACTGCACCGCGCGCACCGCACCGCATGGCGCACCGCACACTTGCGCCACAGGTACGATTATAATCATAGAAGAAGAAACAAACAGAGTCTACAAACCCCAACTAATCCAACACTCTTCTCAATAGGTGGACAAAAGAGGAACCACAACTATCTAACACCCTCTTCAAACCACCCTGGACCTCAATCTTCACCACAAGACCGGTCAAGGTAGCCAGTCTAAGATGGTTAATAGTCTTCAGAGCAGCACCAGTTAAGCAATGGTTGGCACGCAGATGCAACCAAGAAAACAAATCGGAACAAGACTCCTGGTGTAAAGTCTGCAACACCCAACCCATAGAATCCCTAAATCATTGCTTCATAGATTGGCCAAAAGCCAAATCTGCAAGCAATCGAAATTTCTTGGAACAGAATCACAAACCTACCTGTTTTAATTAATCCCGCCACCCTATTCCTCGAACTCAAACAATCCCCTCCACTCAAGGGTTTCAAAGCCTTCCTCTCTTCACTCATTAAGAAAAGCACTCTCTGGACCATATGGAGAAACACATGTGATAGCACCCTTGATGACCGCCTCACTTCCCCAAAGAACCCCACCATAGTCATAAAACAACTAATGGACACAAAAATCCACGCCCTTTGGACAAAACAACTAAACCAACTCCCTACCGACCCCAATAAAAAAGCGGAAAAAAAAAAAAAAGTTCATCTCTCTCAAACTAGGAAAAGGACAGCTAGGCAAAATAAATAATGACAGACTCACCCTCAAGAACTGGATATGCATACTAACAACTCCTGACCAGCTACCACCACCAATATCACAGCCACTACTAATATAGTACCAACCTCATAACACCCAACCATCGTCATAACAGCAACCTCCCCACGCCCGCCCTTTCACACAACTCCTACAACCATCCCTCCTCCATAACCTAAAAACTTCCGAGTAATCCCAAACCAACTAACACACCATTCTTCCCACAATTAGCACCTATCTAAATTGCCTTATCCCCGTCAGCCCCCCTCCTATCCCACCAACCCCAAATACAGTCTACCCCAGGCTTCAATTAGAACACCTATCAACAGCTGATACATTCAAGGAACAACCCCCGAGAGAAGAATAGTGTCAAAAAGTCTAAAGCCAGGTCTTAGGGTTCTAACCTTAGACAACATCGTCAATCAAAATTGCACACAGGGAGTCTGGAAGTAGAGCAAACGGATAAGCCTCATATACTGTACTAGCAAAGCTTAGACGTCTCCTAGGTTAAATCAACAGAGAAATACAGACTGAAACAAGACATGATAGTTCCAGCAATTACAAGCATCATACAGCTATAGTCACCAAGGTCAATAACAGCCTAGAACAGGCTAACTTAGGCAGGGGTGAAGATTGGTACATCCTTCTACAAGGACGTAATCAATGTCGTCTTCAGGGCCTCCACGCCATAAGGGGGAGGAGCGTGAGTGGGTAAATGTTGTACTTTTTGGACTTGCCTGGGGAATAGGAACCGGACTGATGCTCCCCAGAATGGAAAAGCAGCCAGACCGTAAGGTCCTGTTTTTGGAGGGGGGGAAAAAAAAAAAAAAAAAAAAACGAGGGGGAGGAGTTCGAACGGGAAAGGCACGATCACGATGAGCGGAGGAGGAAGAGCACCACCGAGAGACTTGCAAGACAGCGGATGCTAGCGGAGGGAGGACGAGACGCAACACATGTAGAGGGGGATCACTCAAAGGAGGAAGACAGCGCACAAGGGGGAGATGGGCGAGCACACAAAGGAAAGAACGCACAAGGGGAACAAAGTACGAGGAACAGTGCACGAGAGAGCAACGTAGGCGGAACAACACACAAGGGGAGAGACGTACAAGGGAAACACAAGATGAATGGGAGGGAACAATTATTGAAAGAAGATACATGACGGAGAACGAGAGGGAAAACATACGAGGGGGATCGAAGTGTGAGGGAACGCACGTGAGAGGAAGAGCATGGACATGGAGGGAGCCATGAGGAAGGAGGGTACAGGAGTAAAGTCGCAGTCGGGAGTGCAGTCACGTACGAAGAAAAGGACGCACGGTGTCTTCGCTCTGTATCGTCACCCCAATTCATCCAACGGTCAGGCGACAAGCTGCCTAGTGCGCGCAAGAGTGTGTGTTGTCATATTCACTATACACTAAAAAAAAGGATGATTGTGCAAAACTGTTTCGTCGGACTTTCACCGACTCATCAGGAGGTTGAACCCCGACAGTCTTCCCAGGATGCATTGGACGGATGGATAAGGACTCGCCACATCGCCCAGAGTTAGCAATACCCTTGACTGATGGATAAGGACTCGCCACATCGCCCAGAGTTAGCAATACCCCTGAGAAACGTGGTCGACTTTACTCACACCAACCTTGCAATCCTAGCAGATTGTCGGTCCAATCCCTTGACAAGAACGGAGGTAAGTTTGAGAAACTAATCTGACACAGGCATAAAACCCACTCTACACACTCCCTCAGCCATGGACAGAGTGTGTGTGTGCTGTCTCTTATACACATCTAGATGTGTATAAGAGACAGACAGTTGAGGGCCTGGGCCCTTTACAGTTGGGCACGGCCTGAG